>JAQMYG010000017.1:12857967-12872864 GCA_030014215.1 Clariallabes teugelsi
TATCATGGCTGACCCTGCGCTCTGACCCCAGTTACGCTGGGATATGCGAAGAAGGAATTTCACTGTGCTGTAATGTGTATATGTGGCAAATAAAGGCTTAACTTAACTTTAACTTATATAGGCTTCATGTTGAAAAATAACATATTCAAAAAAACAACTTATTCAAACTCAAGTCGGTATTCCAGCTCCTGTCAAACACATGCTGTAACATATCTAGCATTACATTCTCCAGCGCCTCAATGATTCTCTGCTTGGGTTCCTCTAGGCTTGTAGGAAGAGGGGGTATAAAGTCCTTTCACATAGCCCCATAGAAATTCAGGTGAATGTGGTCTCCATTTCAACAGGACATTGTCATTATCACTGAAAGAAAAAGGAAAAAAAACAAACATTTAACATGTAATTTTAGATAATTTGAGCACGAACTGACAATGTTGTTAGACTACAAAAATGTCGATTTCTTAGGGACCCCCTGTACAGTATATTCTACCAATAGAGGAAAGTTATTCAGGAAAGCAATACTTGCTACAGTATATTACATGTCACACATTACTTTGAACAACTGGCTCTCCAGTCAAGTCATTTAACTAATGGGGCCATGCACATATCTGGATCACAGATACTCTAAGGTAGTGGCAATAGCAGGTAGCCATGTACTGTATCTATTAATGTATAATACTTACTGGAAGATAAATGTTCCAGACATTCCTGCATGAGGGGCTTGATTTGTTCCACTACTTATGGTGCATGTAAATCCAATACACCACTTCATCCCATGTGGGGAAAAGAACTGTAAGAGAATAATTGGTGTTGAATAACTTCTGTTAAAAGTGGAACCGTTCATCTCTCAGAAGTCGTCTTGCCCACACCGCAGTCATAGCTGTAATAAATGCCAGGTCCCTGGTTGCCATAAATTTGTCTGTGCTTATGACCCAGAAAGCCAAACTTACTGCAACAGCCCCAGGGATTCTTTGATCGGAAGGGTTTCAACAAAAACCAGTGGTGGAAATTTTAGTGCCTGATGTTATGTCTTGAAATTACAGAAGCAAGCAAAGAGAAAGTGGCACCAAAAAGAACATTTAAGCAATTATGGAATAATTAACCTAGAGATGATAGCACTTTGAGTCTTGTGAATTATACATGCCATGTAAAATATTTGCCCCTTCCTGATATGATTTGCATATTTGTGACACTTAAATGATTCAGATCATCAAACATTTTAACATTAAATATGATATAAAATGCAATTTTTAAAATGATTTAATTTATTAGGGGAACAAAGCTGTCCAAACCTGCATAGCCCTATGTGAAAAAGTAATTGCTCTTTAAATCTAATAACTGGTTGTGCCAGTCTTGGCAACAACAACTGCAATTGAGCATTTGCAATAACTGGCAATAAGTCTTTCACATCACGGTGGAGGAATGCTGACTGACATTTCTATGCAGAGTTGGGCAGGAGTAGCTCAATGGTAATGCCCTATGTATGGTGCGAAGGTCCCAGGATCAAATCCCACAACCACCACTGTTCCACTTGAGCAAGGCCCTTAACCCCTCTGATGTATATTGAGATAAAATTGTAAGTCGCTCTGGATAGGAGCATCTGCCAAATGCTGCAAATATTTTAGTTTAGGCACATTCGATGGTTTTCGATCTTGAACGGCCTGTTTAAGGACCTCAATCAGATTCTAGTGTGGACTTTGACTGGGCCACTGCAAAACCCTTTTTTTTTTTTTTTTACCCATTCAGAGGTGGAATTGCTGGTGTGTTTCGGACCACTGTATTTCTGCTTAAACCAAGTGCTGATGGTCTGGGGCACAGCAGCCCCAGACCCTCACACTACCAGCCGTTTTATGAAAACTTGAAAACAAAATTTTTATGAAATGTTGTGTTAGTTTTATGCCAGATATACAGTAATGGGATGCAGACCTTCCAAAAATTTCAACTTTTCCCCCAGTCCATAAAATATTTGCCCAAAAGTCATAAAAAAAAAAAAGTCATTTTTTAGCAAATGTGAGATGAACCTTTGTTTTCTTTTTGGTCTACAGTGGCTTTCGCTTTGGAACTCAGTTTCTTTCTTATTGTCGAATCATGAACACTGACCTTAACTAAGACAAGCGAGACCTACAGATCTTTAGATGTTGTCCTGGGTTCTTTTATGAGCTCCTGGTTAAGTCATTGCTCTGCTCTTGGAATCATTTTGGATTACTGTAGATTGCAGCATATTCTTTTAGCGTGCTTGACGGTGTCAGACAGGTTCTATTTAAGTGTACATTTCATCAAATATACACTGTCTGGAACTTGGCATTGTGACCACTGAGATATGTCAATGGGATCACAGATTTTGTGCTTGACTATTATTTATAATGTGGTTCTATGCATATACACCTGATTTATGAAATATTTAATCATAATTAGATCATATGGACATGCAAAACATGTTGTGATGCTTCAGATACAAATCAGTGGATTTGGGGCCATTAAAAGTACTTAATTCATTATAAAATTTTACTTCAGCTTTTACTCTGTTAAATGACTACCAAAATTGAATAAAGACCCTCAATGCTTATATTGGTTTCCATTTTTGACATTTGTGACTTCAATCACATGCCAGATAGTGATTAATTAAAATGCATCTTACTTTTTAAAGTCACAAGCAATTTCGTTTCCCACCTTGCAATATTCATTGATTGTCCAAACATTTTTCTAAGACTTGATTCAATATGCTCCAGTCCCTATTATTCAAACTTGTCTGCACATGTGTATGAAAGAGGAAGTGACAGTTGCTTGTATGAAAAGGTCACAACTGAGCTGTTCATAAATCTTGTATGTCTTTTTTCATGAACTCTGTGTGTGTGTGTGTGTGTTTAAGCATAAGAGAGATGGACACTATTTTAATTGTTCAAAAGTTTTTTGTTTATTTGCATGCCTTGATTTACCAACCTTCTTGATTCCTTTTTTTGTGTTTTATTCCATCCAGGTGACTCCTTGATGAAACACAACGGTATGAAGTTTACAACCAAGGACCGTGACAATGACCTTTCTGAGAACAACTGTGCATCATTCTACCACGGTGCATGGTGGTATAATAGTTGCCATATGTCCAACTTGAATGGCCAATACTTGCACGGCCAACACACCTCTTATGCCGACGGAATTGAGTGGTCATCCTGGACTGGCTGGCAGTATTCGCTCAAATTTACTGAAATGAAGATACGACCAACACGTGAGGAAAGGGAGAGCAAGTGATAAAAAAAAAACTATGGAAAATAAAGGGAAAATATTGAGGAACATTTACAGAATAATGCATAAAAACATCTATAAGACGCTGAAATTAATTATCATTGCCGACTGTGATTGTGACAAGGAGAGATCCTTTTGGTCACATTTCTTTTCTTCCTTTTTTTTTTTCTTTTTGTTTTTTTCTTTGTTTGTTTTTGTTCTATTGCCTTGTTCAAGTGTATTGTATCCTCCACTGGTTTGTCTGGTCTAAATGAATCAGGAAGCAGGGAGTGAACCTTGAGAAACTTAAAAACATACAGTAATAATAATTTTTAAAAAAAAAACTTAATTATTTATCAGAATAATGGCATATTTTACAATGAGGAGAAAGATTTTGTCCTATAAGACACCAAGAGCATGTATTAATCTGAAAGAATAATTATGCCAAGAGTGCTATAAAAATGCAAGTAATTGGAAAAAGTTAATTATTTTATATAGAAAAGTAGAAACAAGCAAAATTAACAAAGGGAATATTAAATAACAGAATTATATGAGCGTACTAACTCTGGTTTGAGTCACTTATTTTGTCACTACATCACTTCATCTGTTGCATCATTATAATATTGTTTTTAATACATACATATTGTCTAGAACGACCATCGCAACTTTGGCATCAGTATCCACTTGTGGACAAGGGGCATGGAGAATATTAATGCACAATATAATATACATTTTGTAACTGGATAATTATAAACCACTTATCAAAAAAAATGGAATTGACCACTGTCAGGGATTACCTAAAGAGAAAAAAAACAGAAGCTAGTGTAACAGTCAATGTGTCTTAAAGAGCTGTGACAGATTCTCCAAGGTGCTTAGAAGGATTTACTAATTAATTTCCTTTAAAACTGCACAAAATGTTCCCTGAGACTATAGACACAGTTTAATAACACCAGATAGTGCTGTTCTCTAGTTTAGTGCTGGTATTCCCTGTTAGTAATGTAGAAAATTTTTAATTTCATTTCTTTTAACCGCATGTGGGCTTCACAACAATTCTTTACATGCGCGTATGGCTTTCTTAAGATTTGTACAGTTTAGAAAAGGAAATTGCATCATTAATTCCTTTAGGGAATTTGATACTTATGCTGACTCAATCCCATGAGCCTTCTGTGCTTATCTAAAACATTTCCCTTGAGCTAATAAAATATTGGTAGGATTAAAATGCTTAACAGACACATGAGGCAGGGTTGGGGAGGGGATTAACGTCAGTGGACGGAGGCTGTATTAAATCAATACTGGAATGCTGCACTATTTCCCATCTATCCTTTCCCACTTATATATCAGTTATTTCCCGCATGACATGATTGCCCATTTTAAATTTAACCTTTTACTTATGGTATAAAAACATTTGTCTGGTCAGAAAGAATGAGTGTTGTAACATCGATATTCCTGTTTTTTCTTTTCTACCTTAACACCTAAGCATACGTCTAATGAAGCCACAATAAGGACTTTAACTGATGTTTTTTCCCCCCAACATTTAATGTCTCTCATGTACTACGTATAATTCAACAGTTCCACTAAATATTTAATGGTTCTTAATGTGTGCCATTTGTGTACAACTCAGCTGCAAGTGCCCATTATTGTTGCAGTCCATGTTTTTACTTTGTAACAACTTATTGTGTTTGAAGTTATATAATATTATTATTACCTCTCTTGTACAGTACGAAACAGTGCCACTCAAGAACCGGGGCCATTCACCCACCGTACTGTACAGTATATTCTGCTTGTATTGGCTTTGCTTTGGGATATACTGTAATTCCTAAATTAAAATTCTCACTTCAGTTTTTCTTTTATTTGTATTTACAGTCAGGTCCATACATTTTGGAACAAAAATAAGTTTTTGCCATTTGGCCTCTCTNNNNCACCACATTGACTTTTAAATGAAACACTCAAGATGTGAGCAAAGTCAAGGCTTTCAGATTCAATTCAAGGGGCTTGACAAAAGTATGGCATTAAACTTTCAGGAATTAGAGCCATTTTTACACACACACACACACACACACACCAATTTTGGGAGAGGGGTCTCATAAATAATAGAATAAGTACCTGACAAGCAGTTGCATGGCCAGGTGTTGCCTGTTCCCTTGTTACTAGAGGACTAATCAAGCAGACAAAAAGTCTAGAGGTGGTTCTGAGTGTTACATTTGCATTTGGCAGCTGTTCACTTGAACTCTATGGTGGAGGCAGTGTTGGGCTCCCAATGGTGTGTATGGCTGCCGAAGGTCACATGTATTTATTGATGATCTTACTGCAGAAAAAAGTAGCAGGATGAATTCTGAAGTGTATAGGGCTGTACTTTCTGCTCATATTAACATAAATGCTGCAAAACTGATAAAACTTGCTTCATATTGAAGATTGATAATGACTCAAAACATACAGTGAAAACTAACCAAGAGTTTCTCTAGGCAAAGTAAAAAGATATTCTTCACTTGTGAAAGTTAGTCACCTGCTCTCAACCCAGCAGATCATGCTTTTCACGTACTGAAGACAAGACTGAAGCGAGAAAGACCCACAAACAAGCTGAAGATAGCTGCATATATATTGAGTGAAGTAACTTGTAATTTTGTCATGCTCATGGTTTCCATGGGTCCATGTCCAGACTTCAGGCAGTAACTCGCTGTAAAGGATTTTTGTCCAAGTATTAACAGCAATCCCTAAATTTTTTAAAAATGTATTCCCATAAATAATGGAACAAACTATTTATAAATTTAGGGATATATATTTGAAACTGGCTGTAGTTCCTAAAAGCTGAATTTTTAAAGTGCTTTAACTGAAGCTGAAAGTCTTAATTTCACTTGCATCTTAAGTGTTTCATTTATCATACAGTAAAAATCTGATTTTAAGAAAAATGTCATGCCAATTCAAAAGAATAAATTGAAAAAAAAAAAAAAAAAAACAGTTTATTACATTTCCATATGAGAATGTTTCACAGTAGACTGCATAATGAAGTTAGTTTAAACAGAGCCCATGCCAGATACATATCGATCATGTGCATCAATAAAGTGAGAGCTGAATATATGTGTCCTGCTTTGAAAGATCAGTTTTGCATTTGGGATAAAATAAATGACAAATCACCATAAAAACCCTACTTTAAGATCAATTGTGCATCCTGAAGCAAGTCTCTTCTTTAATGTACTGAGAGCTTTATTGTGTAGATTTTCTGTATAATGTGTTTTAGAAGGTTTTGATGCATGTAAAATGTTTTTGTATATATAAAAGCACAAGAAGCATAGCGATTTTGATGAACATTTATTATAACATTTATACTCCCATTCCCTGTTTCTTTGTGTAAAACCTGAGATTTAGGCTTTTCAAGTTGCAATGGTATTGTACTGTACAGCTTAAGATCTTTTAGGACCAGAGGATGAAGATGGAGCATCTGAAACACACCAAAATTCTCTAAATCATATTTTCACCTGTGTATTTTTTTTTCTGGATTTAAGTGCTTTCAAGTAACAAAGGCGCTGCATTCAAAGGATTTCACCACAGACTCTAACCTTTAAGACTCTAAATGCCTGTGTCCATGTTGCTGAGGCTGCAAGAGCTTCTCTGATCAGTACTCTCTCTGTCTCAAAGCCATCTCTCTTGGCCCAGATTATCTGTCAGTTACGTTTGCCAGACACTACGGCACAAAATATTTTTATGATGTAATAATGGAGCAAGAGTGTGCTTAGTAAAAGAGACTTAGGAACTGTGTGTGTGTGCGTGTGTTTGTGTGTGGGTGAGAGAGAGAGAGAGAAAGAGAGTGAATGAGTCAGTGGGAAACTTATATGTGTAAAGGTAAGTTGTGTTCTGTAAATGCGACTGGGTCTAAATGATGATCTCAATAAACAGATTATACTGATGTTGAATAATAAGGTATACTGTGTATATTTTTATGAAAGAGATTTCAGTACATTCTATGTTTGTTTGTAACAACCCATAAAAAGTGGCTTTATAATGAAGCAGCAAGAGATTACCTGTTGTTACAGTACATTAGCGGAGGGTACTCATGCGAGAGTGGAAAGGAAACAATAAAGTTTTTATTGACCAAAATTACTAACTTGCAGCTGTTTGTAATTAATCAGTGAAACAAGAGCAATTGAAATAGCCCAACACAACTAATACAACAAGCAGTTGCTCCACAGTCAAAATTCTACTTTTAATGGCCACTGCAGTATCAAAATTATTCAACCTCTTGATGAGAGCCCCCTTTAGCTATTATGACCTGCTGCAAACATGATATATAGCCGGACATTAGCTTCTGGCAGTGTTTTTAGCCCATCCCTATTGGGCAATGGCTTCTAGTTCAGTAAGAAGGGCCAAGAAGGTCAATCAGGCTTTGTAAGACTACCGGCAGCTCAACGCAATATCCGCTTCCATGCGTAGATGATCTTGTGGACTGTTTGGGAAAGACCTGATTAATCTCAACGCTGGACCTGACGAGGAGCTATTGGAGGGTGCCCTTACTGTATGCCAGAGACCGCGTTTACTACAGATCACAGCAATTGGCAATATCAGGTTCTGTTCTTCGGTCTCCACAGCACCCCAGCTACATTCCAGTGGCTAATGGACATCTTCTTAAAGTCCCACCGCCCTTATGCTGCTGCGTATTTGGATGATGTGGTGATCCATTCATGTAGCTGGGAGGAGCATCTGCTCCACTTCTGACAGATCTTGGGCAAACTGCAGAAAGTGAAACTCACTGCAAAACCCTGGACATGCCATCTTGGGCTGACCGACGCACAGTACCTGGGGTATCATATCGGCCGTGGCATGCTAAAGCGGCAACAGAAGAAAGTGGACGCCATCTGAATATACCCTAGCCCAACGACGAAAAAACAGCCATTTGCCTTATTGGAGCTAGCAAATTATTACCAATGTTATGTGCCTTTTTTCTCCTCTGTGGCAGCACGTCTTTCCAACCTCCTGAGACAAGAACTGCCGGAGAAGGTCTGCTGGACAGACAAGGAGGAACAGGTATTCACAGCACATTAAAGCCCCACCTCACCAGTCCCCCCCGTCCTCTGGAACTCCAATTTCGACTGCCACTTTGTCATACAAACCAATGCATTCATCACTTGGCTTGGGGCGGTTCTTTCTCAGGAGTTTGAGGGCAAAGTACAGGGTGTACTTACAGAGTTACACATGCTAAAATAAATTATACAATGATTGAACAGGAGGCTCTTGCCATTAAGTGGATTAATTCACTAAGAGTCCTGTTCGCCTCGGAGAAAGCTGCCTGCTGTCCATTCTTGCACCGTACCACCTGCTCAGGGCCACTGGTCTCATCTGCTCTGTGCACACCTGGGCTTCCTGGATGACATAGCGCCTGCTGAGGCTCGAACTATGGAACTGTGACATTCACTGATACGGCTTTAGAGCCTGCGCTTTCATTGAATGTAATGTTTTGCTGATAACTACACATTTTCTAGCTTAAAATAAGGGTTTGTTAAAGAACCGTTGTTGTGACGTTGTCATCTGCTTCTCGAGTGTTCTGTCCGTGTGCCAGACCCCTTACAATATATATAACTACAGTGTGTATATATATATATATATATTTTGCGTTCGTCAACGTGGACATACAGTAGCTCCAGATACACATGTTCCCAGTAGTGAAAAAGATGCTGTGTTACTGAGAACATTCGTTGTTGGAAATGAGTCTCTCGAAGGAGGTAAATGTATTCATAGTTGAGTATTATTTCCTCTCATATGAAAGTGGTTGTGTATGGAGATCGAGTTTAAAAAGGTTGGCAGTTCCTTCCCATACCAGTACCATTCCCTAGACACACCACCTGATGCCTACGTGTTGGGAATGTTAAAGAAGAGTGATTTCAAATGTGAAGATCCGCCAAGAACTGTGCCTGCATTACGCGAGAAAATCGTCTCCTTTTGCAGCAACCTTTGTTCCCGGGAATCGAAGTTTAGAATCTGCGTAGATGATATGAATACCGTCTACAGTGAGGTGGTGCACACACACTTCAAACACTTACACATACCACAATTAACACACGAATAGTGTGTATGTTAGTTTCTTTCAGGGGAAATAAACGTACAGATGTCAACAAGGTAATATTGTTCGCTTATTAGTGATTAGAGAAATTAAGGGATTGAGACTAAACAGCTATGTAGCCCTAAGAAAACCATTTTACAGTAAAGCTAATTGGGGAAAAAGGCTTCAATTTACGAGGGAGCATAAAAAATGGACTGTGGACCACTGGATGAAGGTCACGTGGTCTAATGAGTCTAGATTCACCCTGTTTCAATTCCTGGCCAGGCTCAATTCCCGTCTCTGTGCGCATGGAGTTTGCATTTTCCCCCCATGCTTGGTGGGTTTCCAAAGACATGCAGATTGGGCTAACTGGCATTCACAAATTGCCCATAGCGTGTGTATGTGTGTGTGCCCTGCGATGGATTGGCACCCTGTCCAGGGTGTACCCTGCCTCGTGCCCTAAGCCTCCTGGGATATGCTCCAGGCCCCCCGTGACCCTGAATACAGGATAGAGTGGTATAGACGATGAGTGAGTGAGTGTTTTGTGTTATAAATATGTCAGTGGATACTGATTGTGTGATTCTGTGTCAATAAAATACCCTTGCTTGATGCTATGCATTAACCTTTGAACTTAAAGCTACAACTACATAGGTAAGTTACACAGGTAAGTCTAATTAGCAATATGTGCCAACACATTTTTTAGACTTTAGAAATCCCACAACATAAGATGATCATAAACATATTACATATCATAGCATTATCAAAAGCATAAACTCTGAGAACCTGATCTGGAGTTCTGTGTGGCTTCTATTTGTGCTAAACAGCCAGGGAACACCAAAGCCAACCAACTGTTCATTTCTAAGTCTAGATATGCAAAAGATATTATAAACAAGATATGGTCATCCTAAATGAACGAACTGAGAACTTTTCAGTGCTATAACTTGCTGTAAACCTGTTGCACATGTGGCTAGTTCTGAAAACCTTAAGGCTGTTTTTCTTTATATTTGTTTCTCCTTTATTGCTTCCTAACAGTTTGTTTTGTTTTTCCAAAACAGAAGAACCACAGTGGCACACAGATCCCAGAAGCAATATTTTTTAGCTTTAAGTGCTGAGTAAAACTCAGACACATTTATCAACTAAGGAGTTGAGGAGTGCTAACATTAATCAACAAACATTAATCCTTAAAGGGTCGGCAACCAAGGAAATGGGACTGTCCAAAAACAAGTCAAACAGTGCAGAAAGCCAGGTAAATGATTATGATTTAATATTAATGTATGCTAATATATACCACAGTGATCTGCTACGTAGACAGGGAGGGATGTATCAAGGTTTGCACAATTCTGATAATTTGACAATTCTTATGAAGTCTTGATAATGTCTGTTTACATACGCACAAGAAAATGCTGATTTCTGATTAGCATGTTTATTTATTCACCTGCCATAATGCACAAGGCTGAATAAAAAAGCAACTGTACACCAGCTAACATGCTCATGGTTATATAATGGATTCAGCTATGTGTGAAGGATTCAGCTATGAATATCTTTGCATTTGGTCTCTTTGTATTTTGCCTTAAGGCTTATTTTTTTTATAATGATATTCTACTCAGAACTGATTATATCATTGTTCAAGGTACAAAAATAAAAGTTTTGCTTTAGGTTTATCTTTATTTACAAGTGCATTTTATATACTGTACATTTGTTAGCATTTGTATACCATTACAATTGTTTTGAAATAAATTAATTTAAACATTACAGCCATTTGTTATGACTTAAGGCTCAAAAATAATTGGACAAAATCACTGGATGCAAAACTGCGCTGTCAATCACCGCTCTGAATAAATGAAAATTAGTGGGAAGGAATTGGCAAAGCACTTGTGGAAATTATTTGTTGAATACTCTTATAATCTTTAGGATGTATCAGTTCTTAATATTGACCTCAGAAGAATCAATGGCTGTCTGAAATCTGTAATCCATAGACATCACCATATGCTGAGTTTCTTCCTGGAGCAACATAACAGAATTCATCCTGTTGCTTCAGCAGTCACTTCATCAATAAACACCAGTTTCATTGGTTGCCATATACAGTTTGCTCATGCCATTATACTACCTTCACCATGTTTCATGGTGTTGTTTGCTTTGGAACATGATCCTTTCCTTTTCTTCTCTATACCCTTCTCTTCCCATAAGAGTAATCTGTCCTTGACTGTAACCAGTGGTTTGCATGTTGAGATACAGTATATAATTATTTTTCATGAAGACTTCCTACAAGGCATGATGCCACAGGTTAGCATTATCTTCTTGCACTGCTCTGGATCTATGTGAATAAAGTTTGCTGTTCTTTTTTTTTCTTTTTTAGATTAGATCCCTGCAGATTTGTTGCAGTATATTTATTTATGCCAATGGTCTGACATCCATCCATCTACAGTAGACACTTCTGGAGTGTGTAGGACTCTGTAGTCCAGTGGAGGTGAATGACAACCCATTCTCTTTTTGTATGACCGTGGTATGGTAGGACCTTAACATGTTGTATGGTTGTACCATTCACACACTTTGGGCAATTTGGGAATGCCAATTAGCCTAATCTGCATGTCTTTGGACTGTGGGAGGAAACTAGAGAACCCGAAGAAACCCCACCACAGCGTGGGGAGAATGTGCAAATTTTATGCACATAGGCCCAATATGATAATTGATCCTCGGACCTGGAGGTGCATGGCAACAGTGCTAACCACTAAGCCACTGTGCTGCCAATATTCTGACAGTAATTCCCAATGGCATGTATGTATTTTCTAACCATTTTATAGGGACTGATTTATCAACAAGGGACAGTTCAAAGCTGGATTCACTTCAAAACTAAAGCTCAAGAGTGTAGTCCCTTTATCTGTGACTCAGCTATAGATCCTAAAACAGTAAGGGTTGCTATTTTACAGCTATTTTACTGCTTATCAAGTTAGCCTGTTAGCCATACTGAGATTAATCTGGCCAATAATAGAAAGTACATCACTTGTATATTTCTTTGTAGGTGGAACTATCTGGCAATCCACATTATATACAGTATTTGACATGACCTAACAAATAGGAACACAGAGATTGACAAAAAGAGGCAGAACAATTGGATTTAAAGCAACACCTTGGAGCCCACTTCTTAGCCCATTTGCCTCCTTACTGTTTATGAGCTTCTGAACTTGATTAGCTGTTTGATTTTTAGTGCTTGTTTTTTTTTTTTTTTTGTTATTTATGGATGAATGAAGCCTCACAAATACTTTGAAGCTTTGCCTTGTGACACTTTTACTTTGAAGTTACTTGAAAATATTATGGATTAAAATATTATTGTTTTTAAAAGTATGGTTTCTTGATTTAAAAAAATCTGACTAGCAACTTCATAATTTTTTACAATAATGATCTTCTCCCAAAATTCATTATTGGACACTGTCTACAAAGCCTCACACTAATCAGCACTGTAATGCCCTTCCAGACCCCCATGTAAAGGATCTGTGTGCATGGAGTTTGCATGTCCTCCCCATGCTTGGAGGGTTTCCTCCGGGTACTCCAGTTTCCATCCAAAGACAATGCAGGTTTTTCTTTAGTGGTTTATTTTCTACATTCTAGAACAACACTGGACATTTCAAAACCATTAAATAACACAGATACTTAAACATTAGGTAATCAAGTAACAAACAACAGTCAGTTGTTATTTTATGACACGACGGTCAGCTGTTCTGGAACAGTTCTTGCAAGAACAGTATTGTCAGCAGTATTTTCAACATTTTGCAAAACCCAAAAGCACTATGATAAAACTGGCTCTGTTATGAAGTTTTGCTCTGTGCTGTTTTGCAGACCTTCAGCATTATTTTACAATATAAAAGAAATTATTAGGAAAGTTGTCTCTGTCATTGGAGTTGCAGAGACTGGCGAAGGTGTCTGAGAGGAGAACGCCACACTGGTGTCCTACCAGAGCACATTCAGCTGTAGACTGAGACCACCAAGAAGTACCGCATAACACTACATTTTTTTCCATTTACTGAAATAAATCAACATTTCAATGCTAAAAAAAAAAATTTAAATAATCTTAAGAGCATTGATTAAGCTGCTTGGATGAAGAACCCACACACATTATTTATATATATCTTAGTAATAAGTGTTGATTATCATCTGATCATCTCATTTACTTATTAAAGTGTGACTATAAATACCAAATAAGTGGCAATGTTTTTGTCAAGATTATTCTATAATATAATGTTTAACTAGTGTGACAGCTCAGCAAAATCAAGTAAAGTAAGATCAAAATCTATTTATATGGTGTGGAGTGGGTTGTTTCCAATGGATGCTTATACCATTTCTCGTTCTCATTTTGCCCAGTAGTTCAGAAAGTGTATTCATGAGTGGTAATTCCAGTGTTTGATTTATTGCTATTTTGGCCATGTTTGACGATCTTACTTCGTTACGAAACATGGCCTATTGCTTTTGACAAGCATAACTAATTTCACAGTTTCATAATGTGTTCCATAATTGTTGTACCTTTTCACAGTATGAAGTAAAGCAATCAGCTGAATTGGAATGCAGGGTAAATGAGTTGGCAGTGGGACAAGTACGAGAGCCAAATTCAAGAGAGCTTCCGAATAATGCTATGCTGTAAAGTACAAAAATTGGAGGAATTTAGTATAGCTGCCAGTTCTTGGGCCCACTAACAACACTTTGCACTGCCTGGTGCCAATATCTGTGCCTGTCAATGGAAATCTCCAATTGGAATCAATGAGCAATAGTGACCAGTGCTGATTTGTTTACCTTATTACCTTGATAAGAAAAAAGTCCTTTGTAAATAAAACATGTACTCATCAGACTAATTCTGAAAAGAAGCAAGCCTGATGGCAACTGGCTGGACTAAGTACTAGTGATTAATGATTATTTAAAAAAAAAAAAAAAAAGATCTGGACAATTGACTGTTGGCAGCAATCCTATAGAAGAAGCAGTAGGACAAATGTCAATCAAAAAAAAGATGCACTTGAAAAACTATGCAGATCGGTGTTATGAGGCCCGACTCATGTGCTGTGAGAGCTCATTGGTGGAATGGATGAAAACTTGACAGAATGTCATTTTCAGCAACATTTTCAAAAACCCCTGAGGGGTCACACATACTACTGTGGATGATTCTGCATTAAGAGCTGTCACGCAGCAAACAGGATGTCTCACCATAGTCCTGTGCCCTGGGATTTTACAAGGAGCTAATACATCTACAGAAGAGCAGAAGTTGATATTTTTATAAACAGATAAACAATTCACTGTTTGCCACACATGGACAGGGAAGAGAAAATAGCCTGGGGCCACACATCTTAAAACTATTTGTCTAACCACAGGGAGCAAACCTGTGGCATGAAACACTGACATCTTTTCTAGTTTTTTTTAGTAGCATAAGTTAAAGGCATGGTGTTTGGGTTTTACTGTAATATGTACCTGGCACCATTGTAAACAGTTGTGAAGGGGTTACATCATACATAATCTCTACTTTACTTAAGTGTTCTAGTAGTATACTTTTTTAAAACCAAAATAAGTAAGTACTTATCAGAGATATATTTAACAAGAATATACAAACCGGATTCCAAAAAAGTTGGGACACTAAACAAATTGTGAATAAAAACTGAATGCAATGATGTGGAGA
>JAQMYG010000017.1:12951942-12971653 GCA_030014215.1 Clariallabes teugelsi
TTAAGGCAGTTCTGAAGGCGAAAGGGGGTCAAACACCGTATTAGTATGGTGTTCCTAATAATCCTTTAGGTGAGTATGTATATATATATATATATATATATATATGTATGTATTTATTCATGCTTTAATATTTATGCTGAGAATCCAGAAGAGTGTCTGAGAACACCAATTATGTCCATTTTAGACTTAGTAGGGGTAAATCAGGGTCATGATTAAATGATACAACCATAAACTGTGGAAGAAATTTTAGCCGCTAAACTACTGTGTTGGAGGAAAATACTTCAGTGGCGGTAAACTTCCTACTTTTTTTGCATTGTAAACCAATCATCCCTAACATTATAACCACTGAATATTATGCAGGACCCCCTTGTGCCAACAGCTCTATTTCATCGAGGTATATACTCCGAAGGCCTTTAACAGCGCGCTGTACATACTCCTGGTTACCTACTGTACCTACAGGTCACCCAGATACCCGTTTCCATTGATATCTGATACTGACGCATTAGAAACAAATCCTTCAAGGCCTGTAATCATGTAATGTTAGTTTGTAGCCAATTTGCCTATTCAGTAGCATTGTTTTTGTTTTGTAGACATTATTATGACACTGTCAAGTCATTTTCTGGATATTCCCAAGCAATATTACACATTAAATAACTAAAATATCAGTACAATACTGCATAATGAAATTGCCACTTACTTGTAAAAAAGAATGTGTGTTTTTTAATGTTCTTCTGAAGTGAAGTGTGCCAAATGAAGCACATGCTGGTGGCATTCTTCCAAGTGTTCTGGATACTCACCTTTTTAATGCAGTGATACGGCGACCATGCAGACGCACGTCAAATAGCAAATGCATTATCTACATTAGGTTTCACAAGCAAGGCAAGTTAGCTTTGTACAAAATGATAATCTGAAATAAATAAGTAACAAAACCAACAACATTCACAGCACCTGAATATACAGGCATAAGGTCCTTGTGATTTTACAAAAAATTCCTACAGTATGTACACGTAATTGCTGATTCCTGTTTTATTATGTCCTGGTAACCAAAATACTTTAAAACCAGCACATTTTATTTCCTGTCAAAACCGACAGTTCCCAGAACTAACATTATATGATGTAATATGAAAATCAAGTAAACATTAAAAAAAAGAAAATATCTGCATTCTTCCATAGTCTTTGTCAAATCGAGTGTCAGTTTAATAGGATGAAACCTGCTAACACATGAATTTAACCATTGAAATTTCATAAATATTTATTTAATATCAATGTACAATACGAACTACAGCAGTGATCTACAGCACTTGCTCAAATAATCATAATAATAATAATAATAATAATAATAATAGTTTTGTTTGAGGCCACATCTGAAACACAACCATTTACAAGTAGTACTTGGCATTAAAAACAATGGCAATACAATTTTTAAGACACTTGGTGTATTTTTTTCCCCTCTTTTTTTTCTTTTATATTTTTATAATTTTAATATCAGCAACAAGTTTAAGCGACAGTCTAAACAGTTAATATTGATTCGAATACAAAAACCACTGCGGAAAACAACGAGGATCGAGCGAACAGAGGGATGAGAGGCGAAGAGAACGAAAGTGTAAAATTATAAACGTCTTCCATCAGTCACCAGCACCACACACTCCTTTTAATTAATGATAAAAACTTCAGTGCAACAATGATACACTGAAAAATATATTCCCACAATTTAGTTTATCACTCAAGTTTCTACTAGTGTTGAATAATGGTTAGGAAAAAATTCACTAGGCATGCATTTAGTGTCATATGATGCCATATCTGTCATCCTTATCTTACTCTGTACATGCCAATAGTTTTATCCTATTTCTCAATGCGTGAGATCTCAATGAGTGAAAACTATTTCACTATTGGCTACTTTACTCTCTCTTTGGCCTTATGAACTGGAACTTAATCTGCAGACTGTATTCAAACCCTTAGCTGACATTTGTATTTATTATTCCATTCAATGTAAACTGCCTTTGACTTGTTAAGGTATCAAATCCTAATTCTAAAGTTTTTTTGTAGAAAATCCCTTTTTAATTTGTAATATGATTGAAGGGAGGCATGCAGGTGTTTGGGAGCCCTTTTAATCCAGAGACAAAAAAAAACATCTTCTTAAAAGAGTGCACTTACATTAGGCATTTTTACGTTAGGCATCATGAGCCGAGGCGCATGTGCCGATGTCGTGTCCGTTTAATGAAACAGCTATAGGTAGTGTTTTTTTTTTTTTTTTTTTAAGTGTAACTACTTGCCTCATGAGAAATGTAATGCCTGTCCGGTCTGATCTAATGCAGTTGCTGGGAGTTGTACTGTAGGAAAATGGCACTTGTGGGAGACTTCTGCCCTGTTTGCCAAAGGT
The DNA here is from genome assembly GCA_030014215.1 of Clariallabes teugelsi. Lineage (NCBI taxonomy): Eukaryota > Metazoa > Chordata > Actinopteri > Siluriformes > Clariidae > Clariallabes > Clariallabes teugelsi. The sequence goes on from JAQMYG010000017.1 coordinate 12,954,323, forward strand.
GTGCAGATCGAGATTGTTAGCATTGGGTGTAGCATAACGGTTAACTTATCTATATTCTTTAATAAAGTTTCATCACTAAATTTATTTATCTTGGTGTACATATTTATTTTCACGTGTGCAGCCACAGCCTGAGATCTGAGTCTATATAGATTATATTATTATTAAACTCTGAAATAATTACAATGTGCAATTGACAGATAAATCACTTACATCACAACATGATTTAAAACAGATAAACTGACTTCGATTTACATTCAGACTTTGTTGCTATGCTTTGGATCATATCATTCGACCTGGAAATATAAGCTATGCCCTTAAATTCTAATCTCATAGCTACATTAGCATCAAAATGTATCCTAGAAGTTCCATGTCATCAAAACCTGATTGAGGCCCTGTGACTTACTCATCTCAGAGCTCATTCACGGTTTTCTTCCTCTTACAGTATTTTGATATTATGACTGTTGCTAAGTTCAGCTTGAACCTCACTGAACAAGACAGATAGAAACGCATGCACACAACACACGCATACACACGCACGCACAAGTGGATTGTATCCTTCTTATCACACTGGTTACTGTAAACTCACTCAGGTGCAAAGCTTTGTGATTCCATTTCTACATCAGTGTAAATGAGAACAGATACAAAAGTAAAAAATATTCAAATACCATAAAATGTAAATAGAAAAAATTAAATAAAAAAACAAAAAGAAAAAAAATAAAAAATAAAGCGCAGGTGGAGTTGAGAAGGGGCTACAAGAAACACACTACAGGATTGTCATCACTTCAGGTCCAGGATGTCCTCTTCAAAAGATGCAGACAGAGTCAAAGTGCTGGTCAGCGGTGGGCTGCCCTCATAAGCCTCCGCCTCTGAGCCAGAAGAACAATGCCGTTGAATGTCAATGTCGCCATCAACACACTCCAAACCGACTCTAGAGGTTTAAAACACAAGTGACTTTTTATTTGGCAGCAGAATGCAGAATGCAAAAAGTCAAAAAGACTAAGAAAAGATCAAATCTTTAGTCAATTTTCACTCAATGATCTCTAGAATTTTAACTGAATGATGCCAAAAATTAAAAGCGACATTCAGCTACAGTAGTAGCGGTTCTACTCGCAAAAATGACTGGTTAATGAGCGAGATTAGAGGAGATGTTCTCTAACACACTCCAAGAAACAGTTTATTCATACTGATATCAAGTGACACTTTATTTGCACACAGGTGGACTCGTGGGAATTCTGACGGTAGCTGGATTAACACAAACTGAATTGGAGGTTTTACAGCAGCAGCTGTGAATACTCATGCAACCACAACATTTACATTGTTCAACATTCTTTATTATTGGCTGTTTTGTGTTGATTCTTAATACATACCAACCAATCAAAACATTAAAACCACCTGTCTCATATCATATACAGTACTGTAGGTCCCCCTTGTGCCTCCAAACCAGCTCTAAGCCATCGAGGCTTGAGAAGAACTCTAAAGTGGCTTTATGGATCGAAATTATTTGTCGAGCACATCCTGAAGAAGTTTGATCAGACAGAGAGATCTGGGGAAACCGAAGGCCAATTTAACACCTGGAAATCTTTCTCAAACCGTTCCTGAACAATGTTTGCAGTGAGGCAGGGTTTATTATCCTGCCGAATGAGGAAACTGCCATTAGGGAATGCTGTTGCAATGAACGGGTTACTTGGTCTGCAAAAATGTTTATGCAGGTAATATGTGTCAAAATAACATCCTCAAAAATTTCAGAACATTGCTCAGAGCATCACAGCGTCCCTGCTGGCTCGCCGTCTTCCCATAGTGCATCCTGGTGTCATCTCGTTCACAGGTAACCCAGTTCACGGTCCACATGATGTAAAAGAAAATCTGATTCTTTGCACTCTGTAACTGGTTCACTGCATTTCCCGCCTTTGACCTATTGACCTGCTGTTTGGAGATGCTCTGACTTAGCTGTCTCACGTCACAATTCTGTCCTGAATGTTATTCACTTCACCTTTCAGTGGTTTAAATGTTATTTTCGATCAGCGGATATAACCTCAGTTAAATTTGTTCCAGTTTTAGTATGTAACAATTAAAAGCCGTGGAAGAGTTAATGTGGTGGGGCTGAATACTTCTGCAAGGCATTTTAGCGGAGAATTGGGAAATAAGTTTATGTCCCTAGACAACCACTCATTTTACAGCATGGAGAGAAAGCACTGGGACAGAATGAGGTCATCAGCTATTGAGGTCTCTAATGTATACAGCTACAGTATTATTGTACCAAATAAAAACATACAAATTGGTCCGGATTACTATGTAGAACATAATTATCAATTGAATATACATCCTTTTTCATAATAAATATCCATGTTGTGTTAAAACATGGCTAGTTATTACACCTACCTAGCATAGCCAGATAGTGTCCAGTATACTATGCAGGCCATAACAAGCTAGCTGGCTGTTTAGCCAAAAATATCAGTAGTTCCCCCACTGATTCTAAAATATGAAATAGTCAATATATTTTTGTGTTTATTTATAGTGCGAATAATATGAACAATATGTGTACTATATAGTATGTTGCTGAAAAAAAACACTCTGGAGATCTGCCTTTTGGTTCAAGACATTTGTTTGTATTTGGATTGGCCATTTTATAGACATGCTCCCAAAGATGCTTTGTCTTTTAAATCAAGTATAAATCATAAACAGGAGACGTTCCATGATGTCTATAGGGTTCTAACTTGGATTTCAAGCAGTCGAATGTCCGTGTGCATTTGGAAGTGATGTCATGGCAATCTTTGCTAATGTTTTCACCATGTGTTTGGGAGCAGAGCTTAGTGTACATGAGTAAAAAGTGGGCTCAAGGAGTAAAAAAAAAAAAAAAGATTTACCTTTTATTTACCTTCACAAATTTAACCTTTAGATACCTATTTTTCACCAGTTGTATCTAGTGTAACTGTACAGTATGTAACTTGCTCCACCTATATTCTCAGCACTGTAACTTACTGCTCAGTGCTTGTGACCCCTGCTGGTCTCCTTTTCTCTTCCTCCTTTGTTTTCCTGCTTGTCTTCCTCTGTTTCATCGAGCCGCTGTCCGACTTGGTGCTGGGTTCTTCAGCTAAACCTGGAACAAGAAAAGAAGATCAAACAAGCTGACTACACATACACATACACATACACAACTGTATGCAGCCTTTATTTAGCATCGTCTAACAAAAATGTTGGAGTGTTTTATAATTTAATCAAACAGAAGCTATAAAGGTTTTCTGGTTAAAAAAAAAAAAAAAAGGCTTGACTGTTAGTTCAGGACTTAATACTGCAAAGACACACCCACACATATTCAAGGAGACCTCACCCAGGAGTTCTTTCCTCGTTCGGCTGGCGATCTCTTTGATCTCCATGCGAGACAGTGAGAGAGAGGGTGTGGTCGAGATCACGGAGGCGGGGCCAATCACACCAGGTGCTGCACCCATAAGCATCTTACTGACTAATGGAGACTTAAGTGGCCTCTCTATGCTTCGCCCTACTAGGTTACAGAGTGGAATCTTATAGATGTGTTTGGAGGGAGCTTCGCCTGGAATAATAAGAGAACAAAAGAGAGAAAAATGTAGTAAATGAGACAAAGAAATAAGATACTGTCGTTCCTTTTTCACTGCTACAACAAAAGATAAATGTGTTAAAAATTCTGTCTAGTCTTTTCTATTGTTAGATTGGCTTCCTGCTTCGACAAGCTTTTATCCAGTGCTTTCTCACAGAGTTTGTCGGTTAAAGTTTATCTCTTCACCAAACACATAATCCTACCTCATTCTTCCTCAAACCCTAAAGCTTAGCCACAGCTACAGTATAAAGATATTTAATGCTGATTTAATTCTTAATCTTCTCATGTTTCATAAAATTGTTAACTACACTATAGTACCACTAGAGGTCGCTACTACATAAGTTTTCTTTGGGAAGTCAACTAATGTGCGCTATACTGGTGTAAAAAAAGAAAATGAACCAAATAAAAAAAATTATAATAACGATCTATATCACATTTACTGAAAATGAACAGTTTGACCTGCACACGTCAGTGTACAGATACGGTGACACATCACTAATATTTCTACTGTACGAGTCAAAGAGATACAAGCATGCAAAGGTGCACATTCATGAGTTCACGACACAAACCAAGCCAACAAAAAGGGCTTGATTCATCTTAAAGAGAAAAAAAAAATGATCGGGAAGAGATCATGACCTTAGTCTTAAACAGTCAGCTCCAGAATTCCCTATGAACCCATATCATACAGTATCTACTGTTAAGGCAGTAATTTAGAACAGCCAGAGCTGGATAAGGACATAAGTGTATTTTATCAGCCTCTTAGTTAAGAAGATGATTAGGCAAATATTGTTCCAGGGAACATGCTGGGAGATTTGGTTATTTCATATCATTTTCAGTCTAATCCCACAGTGACTCTGTGTGCTACCCGCAATCTAATTATTTCTGATTCAGAGACACATGCAAATGTGTCTTCCTAAATCATTAAAAAAAAAATAAATAAATAAAAAATCACCTTTTTTAAAACCCATCTTTAACAATATTGCCACTAAATTCTGGAGTTGACTGTAGGTTCTCGATGAGCATCAAAATTCTACAGCTTTAAATATACGTAATCAAAATCCTTACAGTTAGAAAGTAGCTTGGTGACTTTGAAGCACGCACATCATTCTCTAGCGCTGAACAGTGTTTTTGTGCTTTAAGCATTCAGAAAGTTTAGCAGATTTCTGACCACTGTATTATTCTTCTGCGTCAAAACTACAGTATGAACTGTACCTTGATTGGCCTACTGCCATTTCTTCATACATCAGGAATAATTCTAATTTTTAAAAAAATGGATTTTAAAGAATCTGGACTAATATGTTATGATATCTTATAATATCTTATAATTGAGTTTGGGTGCTCATTAATATGCCATATAGAACCTTAAAATACCAAGGTCATGTGGAGATGCTCTTACATCTCTTCACACATGCACAGGCAAGGTAGAATTCTTAGTAATGTTAAAAAATAAAAATAATAATAAGGATGGCTAAATATATTTTATGACATATCAGGACAGGGACAATATTAAAAATATATTAAACATGTTCAGGTGGTCAATATCGACAAAGCTGTAGTTTTTGGCAGTGTTCTTGTTTTCATTTTCAATCAATCAATCAATCAGGTCATGATAGCCATATGTATCTGACATGATTATCTACCATAGACGAATATTTCCACTATGAAATGTTTTCAGTCAGTTTAGCAATTTCAGCTTTGAAACTCAGTCATATATTGACCCAGTGCTGGAGTGAAGACATATGTTGTACACAATATACTGTACGTATATATACAACATATTCTCGTATTTCCACACCATGACAGAAATGTCAGTTGTAGGTGACGGATTAAATTAACAGGATGTGGGTTTTGACACAGCCCCTCTCTAATTACTATGGGGTTTTGCGTGTGTGTTTGAATGTATGTGTGTGTAAGAGAGAGAGAGAGAGAGAGAGAAAGAGCTGTTCAAATCCCAACCAGAACGTGGCTATGAATAATGAAGGCAGGACCAGGGCACACCTCTATGGACAAGTGTGTTGGAGTGCGAATGTAAGTGAGGCATTATGGGTAACGAAGGCGAAAGCAGGAGTCCCTTCAGTACCTTCAGAATCTTTAGACATGTAGAGGGAAAGCTTGGTGCCGTAGGGGATCCGAATACAATCTGGACCAGGGGACGGAAAAAAGCATTACACCAACCCAACCCACATTTATTATTCAAACTGAGAAAGAACTAAAGAAACACCCATTAAAAAAAAACACACAACACGTACACTCGTCACCACAGTGTTGACACGGGTACATAAATAACGCGCTGTCCGGCGATGACAAATTCACAAACAAGACACTTCATATATAAAAGGTTTTCCCACAATTGAGTCAAGGATATGAAAATGAATGAAAAGAGTTGTACCATCTCCAAGGGGTGAGGGGAAAATGGGCAGCTCATAGCCTGTTGGAGTTTGAGGAGAACTCTGGGAACTGGTGTCTCTGGAGCTACAGTTGGAGGCAGAGTTTACTGGAGCTGAAGATATGAAGTAAATGTCAGACTAGAGGGGAAAAACAGGAAAAAAAAGAAAAGTCATTAAAGAAACAGCATATGAGATTGTTAACAGTTGCTGTTGATCATTGATTACTTAATCCTGATTTCATATGTCAATTGTAGTAATTAGTAGTATGCAATATATATATTATTATGCAGTATAGTGCATAATAAATAAAATAAGTAAATTTATTATGCAATTTAGTAAATGAACACATTTCTTCTATGCGGTCGTAATTCTTATATATTCCACCACAGTTATTAATCGAAAGTCTGCCACTGCCACTAGAATACTCTACTGTATCTGATTCTAGTGTGACTATTTTACACATCAAAAACCCTAATACTGTTACAGAAGTTGGTTGCAGACACGGCATAAGTGCAGATGATTGACTTCAATCAATACACAGTCAAGAAATAAACAAAACTGGAAACCTAAACTGACTACCAAAAGAAATCTAGACAGGACCTTAAACAGTATAAAAACAGATGCAAGACAATCCTGACTGTGAACCCTGGGCGTTTAAACAAATAACACTAATGTCAAACATCTGTGAAAAAGGTTGTGAAACAGAAAACTGTAATGAAAGTAGATTTCAAAACAGAAAATACAAAACCATAAAAGTCCAGAACACAGATACAGGAGTCCCATGAGCACAGAGTGCTCTGCAAGGGGATATCCCTGACATACTGTATACGTGGAGCACTTGTATGAACAAACACCATCCATATATTTCAAGATTTACTTTATAATAACATGCACACTGGAGTGTAGTTGCTGTGCGAATGTGAGCATGTCAAGGGTCCCTCCTGTAACCTAAAAGAAACAGCGTTCTATAAATTCACTGCTGAGATGTAAAAACTGGTCAGCACTAGTTCTTGAACCTGTTTGAGATATGTAGGTTGTGATGGTCAACACCACCCATGTGCTCATTTGTAATGGTTAAGGCATTCGGGCTTTGTGCAACTTGGTAACTTGGAGCAGAATCTCAGAGGTTCTCCAGGGGAACTTCATTACTGTAGGTTTATTAAGTCCTTCGTTGGCTTGAGTGGAACATCAGAGCATCAGACTTCCCATATCCTCTTCATCATTTAATCAAGGAGTGCAAGCGAAGTTAAGTTCATGAAAGAACTTGCAATCTTTAGGCACCTTACTGGAGCTTGGTCTGCAAGATCCCCGAATCAACCCAGAGAACAGAGTAGGGTTCACCATATGGGTCTGTGTGATACATATAACTACTGGATGAGGCAAGGATTGATTACTTGTAACACAAAATTGTTTGGCATACCTCTTATGAATTGTTTAAATCCATGTCGTCCAAGACCTTTTGTCTTGGAACAATCATTACTGTATATACAGTACTGTGCAGAAGTCTCCAGCAACCAATAATTCATTAATTTTGTGCTTCTTAAGAGTCAGACTTTTTTGTACTGTAATTGTAATGTAGTCTTGAGGAATAGTTCTTTTGGCTCTTATTTTTTAGGAAGGTTTTTGTATCTCATTTTCAGTTTGGTCCCTGTACCTGACCAGTTTCAAAGGTATGTGCTTTGTTAAGCCTCACAGTGACTTATGAATCATTCAAGAATAAAAATAAATCTAACTAAAGTCATGAACCAGTGAGAAACCGGTGCAGATGATGACAAATGATCAGGCCAGTGATTAGTATTCTGGTGATGTGGAATGGTTGGAACAGATGAGGGAAAAACGAGGTTGCTGCTGAGGTTGTTACAAAAACAACCAATTTTTTATTTTTATCTTTCGGCACTTTGCCGCCTGTCACAGTAAATAATTTGTCGCAATTTCTATCAACTACATCATTTCATTTTATTTATACTGTAAGTTACTTAATGTACTGTATACACAGATGCAGAGTTTTATTTGTGACAAATTACACTAATTACATTAATATGTGACACTTCAGTTCATCATTGACAGTGTTATTCCAACAGCTACTGAACATGCAGTGAAGCATTATTCTGTAACATTTTTAAGCCTTAAGACTGAAAAAAAAAATTTTTATGGTCACTATTGTGACTGATGGGATTAAATGGGTTTCTGAGTTTGTGTCACAGTCAGTGTAGTCAGTGTAGATTGTATTAACAAATGAAGAACATTAAAAAGTGATTTTCATACTTACAAAAATAAAATAATAAAATAAATCCATGATCTCCATTATGCCATTTTTGTGTTTTTTTTAATTTTTTTATTATAATACTTTTTTATTTTATAAGTTACGTGTAGTTTATTGCTGTTACACTCACCCTGGATGCAATCAGATGAAGCTCTGGGACCACAGCGGTGTAAACCAGGTTTCCATTGACCACCAGTCGGATCTCTATGGAGTCGGTGGTGAAGGCCAGAATGTAGGGGAATGCACACACTGTAAAGGAAAATGAAGAAGTGATGTGGTAAGGAGTTCACAAAATCTGTCTAATACCCCAGCAACTTTGAAAGTAAGCAACTTTTGCACTCATTTTTTTATGTGATTAATTTTAATAAATGACCAAAAGTATTCTGCTTTTTGATATCACCAATTTAAGATGTTTCAAAGAAATATGGTACAAAGTACATATATTTGCCTTGAGTGTTGAGATGTTGTGTAATACAGACTACTCTTTTATCTTGTACCATCATGTCATGCAGAGACGTACTGTATAATGGCAAAATATTAAAGAGACTATGTTTTGTCAACTGGTGCAAAGTATCTTACTTTCTTAGGTATTTCCAAGCCTCCTTGGAATTAAAGGAACAGTAACAGGAAAATAGAAACAGAGTAAGTAATAGAAATCAGTACATTAGTGGTTTGAAACCTACTGAAAGAATGTCTATAGTTTGACTTTGTAAGAACGTTTGTACACAATCATTGTTCAGGTAAATATAATCACATGAGACTTTGTATGGAGATGTGAGTTGTAGGACGTGGTGGTCATGTTTGTCTGTCACCTTGTATTTTGGGATTTGTACTTGGATTCTGCCATCGAAATGACAACACTATCCATATACAGTACATAAAAGCCTACATAAATCGAATGCATAAAAAAAAAACATAAATATCAACCAAGCTCAACCATAAAAGCTTAAAAGAAAAGGTAAAACTGTAATAAAATTGAGTAACTTACCAATACCATTAGGCATTTGATTCCAGCTGAAGTGAAAGTCAGAAGAGTTGGGCTGAATCATGGGTGTGGCACCATTAAATGGACACACCTTCTTATAGGCACAGAAGTCTACAAGAAAAAACTGGCCAGTATCAGAAAGGATGTTATCATGCAGGAGTTTGATCTAATAGTCTATTATATGGTCAGTATATTGCTGCTGTGTGTAGTTCTAGTTTATAATTATCACATCAAACACTACAAATGTGGTTTAGTTTGGCAAACATGGCTTTAACCCTTTTTTCAAACACCTGAGATTACTGTATTATTATTATTATTATTATTACTTATAAATGATTATGGCAGTTGATTTAGATTTTTACAGACACTGACTGTTATAGCAGAGCAGTAACCCAGCCTCGCCATCTTCATACACGTCTATAGCCGCAACAAAATTGACCTGCAAACAGGCATATGAACAATCAGCTGTGTGCTAGGCAACATACTACATATACATCGATCAGCCATAACATTAAAAGCACTAACATATGAAGTGATTAACACTGATTATCTCATTACATTGACACCAGTCAAGGGTTGTGATATATCAGGCATCTGGTGAACAGTCGGTCCTCAAAGGAGATGTGAAAAAGCTGGGTTAAAGCATCTCCAAAATGGCAGGTCTTCCTGGAAGTTCCTGATATACTCTGGTTAAACCTATCAAACGTAAGATCCAAGGATGAACTGGTGACTAAGTGATGGGCATCCAAGGCTCATTAATTCCCATGGGAGGCTAAAGGTCGCCTCTCTGTTTGGGCCAAACCCACAGAAAACTTTTTCAGCAAATAGTGCTACTGTAGCACTATGTGCTGAGAAGGTTATTTCTGGCTATGATAGGAAGGTGTTAGCACCCACAGTGCATCACAGCTTGCTGTGTATGTGGCTGTGTAGCCACATACTGGTCAGCGTGCCCATGCTGACTGACTCATGTCCACTGCTGAAAGCATGTAAACATCAGAACTTGACGACAAAGCAATGGACGAAGGTGGTCTAGTTTGATGGATCACATTTAATTTTAAATCATGCGGCTGGCCAGGTGCGTGTCCCTCCCTTACTTGGGCACTACAAAGCTCTATGTGAAGAAAGCCTGCAGGCAAAAACTCTGCGTCCTGGTATTCACCTAAACTTACCAATAATTGTTGCAGACCAAGTTTTCACTGTGCTCTTAAAGCATGGCTTTTGGTGACACAAGAGGAACCTACACAATATTAGTCAGGTGGTTTTATTGTTATGGCTGACTGACGTATATAGGTGTATATACATGTTGTACTGACCCGGTTGGCATCCACATGGTGCAGCCTGTAGGCATCCCCTGTGCTCTCATTGATCAGGTCAAACTGGTGTTTGTATGCCACACAGATCATATGATCATTCTCTCCTGTTGGACCATCGACCAGTGCCATGACAACTGGAGAATCACATAAGCAGATCTCCTGTATAACACAAACAGACAGGGATCAAACCCTTAGCAGTTGAGTTGAATTGACGATCTAGCTGGACTTTCACTAATATGCAGCTCTATGGCTAATTTCATCTTTACATAACAGACCCTTTGTATTTGATATGCCATGCAGCCGGTGCTTAAATCATCTGGAAGCTGAAAACCTCATAAATAAACCCAGGATTTCTGTCCAAGGTCAGATCACCCAATTTCGGCCAATCGATCACATGGGTAACACAAAGCTAGCACCAACCTGGCATGAACTTACTAGGCTTCCATGGTACAGGAGGAAAGCTGACTTTTTTGGAAGGTCTAGGTATGTTTGTGCATGCACACAAAAAGGGGATTTTGTTTGTCTCTGCTTTGTATAGGTTATCTGATGAAGTTAAAGCAAACTACACTATATTAGGGTACATTCTCATCCTCTCCTACCCGGATGTACTGGAACTCCTCGACTGGAGAATCACTCGCTCCCATGCTCGTGCTGACACAGCTGAGGCAGTCAAGACGAGGGTGTTTCCTTGTTATAAGGAGCAGCTTGTTCCTAATCGCTGCCACAATGCGTAGCTCCACTCCATGGTGTGTGTTTATAGAATACAGATGGCAGCCTAGAAAAACAGAACCAACACAAAAATGTGTATAAATTTTTTTTTCAAAATCCAAAATTATGTTTTTTTTTCCCAACAGACAAACACTAAAGATTTACAATTAATGCCATATAATTGCACTTTTGGGTTATTAGTAAATGTTCAGGCTCGAAATTAGTACTGTACAATACATTAACCCGACAGACCCTTTACCTGTAGGACACTTTAACTTCAATACTTTTTTTTACATTAGTGCCTCTGATGTTATTTGAGATACTGTACAGTATGTGGTGTACGCGAAGGGGCAGAGCCGCAGGAATTGGCACGACTGGTGATTTATTGCCGCTAATACCCCCAACAGTCCACTGAGCCGAATTTGCTCCCAAATCTACACCGATGCAAATTCCTTTCAACCTCTGGAGAGTTCAGTAGAGGATGGTAACGACTGCTTATAGCCTCCTTTGGGCTCGACATGAATTCTGACGTGTTCGTCTGCGTCCTTAATGTCGGGAGGAAAATTGGAGCATTTTCAAACATTTCGGCAGCCAAATCCCAACAATAATGCCTCGTTGATTCATCTGTATCGTTTCTTAAGCAACGTTGTCAAGTCAATTATTGATTTTTATGCATTTATGAAGTCATTATCGTTTTTTTTTATTGCCTTCTCACCTATTCGGCAGCATTCGACAGCCAAAAAGCCTCATATTAAATGTAGATGGAAGTAATCACAAAATTAACAAAGTGATATTTTATCACTGTAATAGTGATGATCATGGCAAATAGCGATGATTAAACACGTTCGAAAGATATCGTACATGTTAAAGTCTGATGCACAATAAAAATGTTTTACTCAAAAATGTCTGGGGTTTGATGACAAATTTACCATCAAATTTTTTATTCCTAAATGGCTCCCGCATACACTCGTTTTGCTGAAGCTCAGAATCAAGTCACAAAATAAAAAACAGAAATAAAAACTACTGAAGAAGGAAAGAAAAACACAAATGTAATAATAATAATAATAACAACACTACTAATACTACTACTAATAATAATAATATCTGGAAGTTGAGACATGGCAACTGGACGACTTCTTACTGTAGTTTATTAGAAACGTTTCACTACTCATCCAAGTAGCTTCTTCAGTCTAAGGTAAGTTGGAAATTTCTCGTATTTAAGTCCTCCAAGGTCATAGAGTCCTCCCCTTTCTATCCCCTATATTTCTCTTCACTTGGAGAGAACAAAGTGGAGCCTCATGATGGTGTGCTCCAGCTACAGTATACCTGTGTATGTGAGAGACTGTAGGTGGGACATATGTCTATAGACAATGTCTACAGGTTGGCGTCTATCTAATAATGGAACGATATGAGGTCATAGTGTTAACACCTCTGTAATAGTTCGTAATAGTCAGTAGCATTGTTTTAATTTCGCTTTATGTCAGTAGTGACGGTTCAGTTTCATTATCAGTTATTTAGAGCTTGGTAGCACATTGTTAAATTCCTAAACGGCTTGCTATTGAAACGTTATTATGGCGATAACACGTCATTATTGATCGTATTAAAATGTGCTTTAAACTTGATTTCATTTCCTTACGAATTCGTTTAAATTGGAAACGGCTTAATGTGGGGTTGCCATGCTCGAAAAATTAACCAAACTGGTACGAACCGCAACTACTGTAGAGACGATTTTAAATCGGGAGACGTCAGGAGAGGTTGGTAGCAACTTGAGCTTTCCCCGTGGTATAAAAATGAAGCAGGGAGTTTAGCTTTAGTACACCTTCTCCCCTTTTTCTCCTCCCTCCCTCCTTTAAACCCATTTCTTCCCCTTATTATTCTCAACAAAATGACCCTTTTTCCATGAGACCTTGCCTCGTGTCTGTGGTGCTGCCCGTGCATCAGACCCATTACAGATATTAAGATAACATATAAGAATGTTTTACCATTAAGAACATTCTTCATAGATTGACTCTACAAACTAATTGTAAAAATCAAGTCTTTTATACCCTTGGTTTTCTCCAGTTTATTCTCTCTGCTGTCACACTTGGTGCGCACAAGTTGTCGCTCCTCTATCCCTCTTTTCAGAGCACTCAGTTTGTACACATAGAGACGGGCGTCTTTCCCTGAAACACAATCAACAAAACATACATGAGTCATTGATATGAGAAACTGATGGGAAGTTATAACATTTAATATTGTATCAGTGGCACGACATGATGTTATCTTAATTTGATGTTGATTGTAGAAGAGACACTGCTGTCATGTTTTGAGTCGAGCACAGCCAGGCGTTAAATCAATGCACAGCAGTTCCTCATTACGGAAAGCTGAATTTATTTGAATTCAGTCTGTGGCACAGTCCTGCTGATTATTAGTTATTAGTTAACATGCCAAAACAACTGCTTAGCACCTATTCACATTTTATCCTCTCTCTATACAGTAAATCTGTGCTTATAAATGAAGCGTATATAACTTAGACCACAAAGAAAGTACTATTTTTTGACTTTTTTGTCTCGCTAAAATTTCTTATTTATTGCCTTATTGTAAACAGGGGTTACCTGGTTCCTGTTGAAAGCCAGATTGAACAGGCTTTTACTAGAACCAGCAAATCTAGAAGTTAAAGTTTTGTCTTTGTGTCTATTTTTTCCACTCGCATCTCTCTAATGAGCTTCGGATCTAGTTAATGCAGTAAAACTTTTTGCGTGGATGTCTGTGAGAAAAGTTACTTTGCGCTGTTTTCACAGGTGTTAAGTTGCTCATTAGGACAGAAGATTTCCCTGTTTCACACGCATTGCTTGCTTTCTGAGCTCTTCATTACTTTTCTTTAACAATTCCTATCTGTTACACGAAACTATAACAGGAGGATCCAGATGATTTTATTTTTCTAATGAGCATGTCTCTTAAACCCAGGCTGCCCCGTCACAGGTTCCACTTATAGCACATCCTGAGAAAACTGAGACCGTTTAACCATTCGTGTTCAAGGCAACTAATAATGACAGTACTCCATGCTTGATAGGGTTGTTTTGTTCCATTACATTTTTTTTTTCATCCCCATGGTTAGTAAAAGTGAAGCTTTGATTCATTCTTGCAAAGAGAATAATGAAAGAATAATTTGTACCTGTGTACATTTGTACAGGTATTAAAATCAATTACCCCCCCCTCTCCACACACACACACACACACACACCTTTGTCCGCCCTCATAATGAGGAGATCCTGGGGTTCAAGTACATGCATCTGTTTGACGGACAGAGTCTTGTCAATCACTTGAACCGGAGGCAGGGATGGAGAGTCTTCCATGCCATGAAAAATAACATCAGATATTTAGCACTTAAGACAAAAAAACTAAATTACTTAAAAATAAAAAAAATACTACTACTACTAATAATAAAAACACATCATCCTGTATAACTTGGTATTAGAAACGATCCTGCGTTTCAGCCACATTATAATCATAAACAATCTATATTTCCAAGTACTAAATAAACTATAATTTCTTATATGTTGCAATTAATTTGAGGTTACATGTGTAGCTTATATTGCAGCTGTACGATAATATCTTACCTGCACTGGATAGCAAGGGATCTGATGCTATGAAAAACAAGAAGCAAGATTAATTAAACATATATCATACTACATTATGTATCAGGTTGCCAATGGATTATTCAACATATATAATTTTACTTTCAAACAATGTCACCTGTACAGCTCCCAAAAAAATCTACATATGTTTTAATATAAAATATATATAATGACATTCTCTTTATATTTCCTGATCTAAGCAACAGTTCTTGGTTGAATTACACTTTTGTAAGTCAAGTGTATGTAGGGTTGTGTTTGTATGTATGGGTTATTCTTATGAACGTGCAAATGTGTCACATGTTACATTTTCAGCACGTGAACCACTGGTGACTGATAATGACATATTCTTACCCTCTAACAGCATGACCCCGGCTGACTCTGTGGCTACCAGTAACGACTGCCCCCAGGAATCTCCACAGACGATTTCATGTGCAAAGCTACTGCAGAAAGACTGAGACTCCCATGGCTGAAAAAAAGGACAATGCTCTAATGTAATACTAGTATATTAGAAAATAACATTATAAAAGTGGTTAACATACATATTCAACAAATAAGATGGTCTGGATTATATCAGGACTGGAAAACAATGTGAACACGAGGTCAGCTTGTGGGACAGAAAAACATCTTGAACGCTAACCTGTTCGTTAACGTGTTGGTTCATCCTTGATAAGGGTTTTATTGATCAGCATCACTGACTAATTTGATTCGATTAGATTCAACTTTATTGTCATTGTGCAACGTACACGTACAGAGCCAATTCATTGCAGATAAAACCAATGAAATGCAGATGAGATTTTGGGAGACAAATCCTAATATGGTAGACAGCATCTGAACAAGGCATAAGTGTTGAAGGAGAACTTACACCGTCATGCTGTACATTTTCTCACCTCTTTCCTGCAAAGTCCAGTGTTGACTAAACTAGTAGGAGCATCTCCTCTGACTATGGTCTTCAACTTTAATGCCTAGAAGGATAACCACATAAGTGCAGAAAATGGCAGGGATGCAGTTTAATGAATATTTTTGCAAAGCTAGTTAGTTTTTGTTTTCTGTCTTGGTTTTCCGAGTTATCCAAATGGTACATGATAATTATAACAAGTTTACTGTTCAAGTTTATTGTTTTATTACTATTTTAATTTTAAATGCAGGAGTGCTCTAAAGCTCTGTGGTGCAGACTGCTTTTAGTGTGTGTGCATGTTAATAAGTCCTTGTTAGGTGTCTAGGTACACGTGTATATGGGTTTGTGTGTGCGTTACCTGCCCTATCCGGACAAACTCAGCCTGGCGGGCCTCCTCTTTCTTTCGGGCCGACTTGGGTGATTCAGGCAGCACGTCACTGAAGGAGCGACGGTTTAACATGTTCTGTGGAGAAAAGGGAACCTACAGGAGAGGCAACACACACGCACACACACACACACACGCACACACACACACGGGTCTTAGTGAAGGACCCAAAGTAAGAAAAGCAGAAATCCAGAACAAGGCAGGAGAAGAAAGGCAGTAGGCATGAGAGCAGGCACTGAGAGAGCTTACTGTTAGGCCACAGCATTTAAATCTTAACAAAATTAAAACCAATAAACCTTAGACAGAAGAGGCAATAGCCAAAACCTAAGAAAGCAGTACTATAGGTGTTTAGAATTGTTGCCACTTATTAGACAGAATCTGAAAAAGGGGCATTTAACCCTCCTATTATCTTTGGGGTCATTTTGACCCCATTCATTGCTTTAAGTCTCAAAATAAATGATTGATATAATTTTTTTTTGCTTCATATTCAGTGACTTTTATACATAAACTTGGGTAATAATTTTAATTATGATAATATTCTAGAGTTTTAAATTTCTGGGGTCAAATTGACCCCAAGGATAAAAGATGTTAGTGAACAGGTAACAGGAGGGTTAATATATATCTGTACCAAATACAAATCAGTAAAATGTCATTTAGGTATAAAATACTAGTAATACTTAGGTGCTGTGGGTTGCGGGATGGGCACTGCTCGGATCAGACTTTTTCGTACAGTGCATTCCAAAGATGCTCGGTTCGACTGAGGACTGGGAGTTTGGAGGCCGGATCAACAACCTTGAGCTCTTTGCATGCCAATCCACCTTACACGGCAGCATGGAAGTCACTGGGTGTCCGGATACTTTTCTATCATAGCTAGCACTTTTTGTGCTGCATTGGCTTTTCGGTTGGATGGGTGGTCCTTAAGTATATACAGTATGCAGTCACAGAGTTGTTGTGAAGCCACGCCTTCATTATTTTAGCTGTGTGCTTAGGGGCATTGTCTTGTTGGAAGGTAAGCCTTCGCCCAGTCTGAGGTCCTGAGCGCTCTGGAGAAGGTTTTCGTCCCGGATATCCCTGTACATGGCCGCATTCATCTTTCCCTCGATTGCAACCAGTCGTCCTGTCCCTGCAGTTGAAAAACACCCCCACAGCATGATGCTGCCACCACCATGCTTCACTGTTGGGACTGTATTGGACAGGTGATGAGCAG
>JAQMYG010000017.1:12994113-13005255 GCA_030014215.1 Clariallabes teugelsi
ACAATGTAGAAAGAAATAAAAATCAGGAACCATCATGGAGTTAGAAAGTGACCCCAAACTTTTGAACGGTAGTATAAATGTAACAGTGTCTGCCCTGCTTGAAAAAAGGTGTGATTTGTATTCAAATTTTATTGATTAAATCACTATACAACGTACGATATGCAGTGAAATGCTTATACAACCGCCCGTGATCTTAAAAAACAAGATTATCAATAATAAATAAATTATGGAATAAGAATAAAATATAGAAAAACTTTAGCTGTAGAAAATATAGACAATATGGCTGTACAAATATGGAAAATATAGAAACTGTTAAGGAATTTATTTATTAAGTACCAGGTGTTTGGGGGGTTTAGTACCTTTGCTCTTTGGGAATCATTCTTTTTTCAATACTGGCCATGATGTTGCAAAGAAAAATATGCTACATATGATTGACTTTGTAATATTTCGCCTTGTGGAAATATTACAAATTGTTTTGGAAATATACTTGCTTTGGAAATATACTTGCTTTTAACTACTCATGATTGCTGCCTCGTGTTTTCTGTGTTCGTTTATTGCTTAGCATTAGCTTTTGCAGGTCCTCAGAAATTACCGAGACACACCCATACACGCCCTCTAGATATAATATGCATGTAAACGGTAGGGGCAGGGTAGTCAGCAAAGATTTCGCCGTAAAAAAAAAAAGTTTGTGCAACCCAGTCAGCAGTTACTCCCACCTGTACTGTATGCTGTGTCTCTACCTCTGCACTGTGACAAATATATGTGTTAAAACGGTTAAACTTGGCTCCCCCAATGTGCCACCATGTTTGTGTGCGCCCTCTACTGGAATCCTCCAGTAACACGCTTAATATACAGTATACGTATACAAATACAGTACGTTCACAGTCTTGCATTGTTTAACAGAAAGTATATTTCCATCCTTACAATCCTGAGCAAAGCATGGAGCTGTTTCAGGAAAATATTTCTCATTTTCTAATTCTCCATAGTGCATGTAGTTCATTCTGGAGGAGAAGATTAAGAGAAAGTTCATCCTTATTATGCCTTCTTCTCCATTTCTCTCTCTCTCATTGCCTCTATTTTGTTTTCTCCTCCTTGCGAGTCCGCACTTTAATTTTTTTTTTTTCCCTAAAGTGACTCAGCTGGAGTTAAATGAGTTTGTGTTGGAGGTGAGAATAAAACATGATTATGAGAGAGAGAGAGAGAGAGAGAGAGAGAGAGAGAGAGAGAGAGAGACGGATGGGAAAGTGGGAAAATGTGAGTGAAGCCACTGTGGCACAAACTCTGCTATCAACACCAAATAATCGGCACACAGAAACACATGCGCGCGCACACACACACACACACACTTTTGTTTACATCAAAACCCTTTGGTGACAATGGAGAACCAGCTGCACACACAATTTGAGACTAATTACGTGTGTGTGTCTGAAAATGGGTGAAGCGAGAGCGACTGTGTATTTCAACAGCTACTCTATATTCCCCACAACCTGTAAATGACTCTTGGTAATGTATGTATGTTTGTGTGTGTATGTATGTATGTGTGTGTTTGTGTGTGTGCATCTCAATCCCCTTTGACACAATGTAATCTCTTTTGCACTGGGAAATTGTGACATCCTCCAGACGGAACGACGTTGGTTGCTAAGCAACAGATGATAGAACCTCACCCATCCCCTCTGCATTTGTGCCCACTCTCTCTTTTCCCCCCTTTTACTTCCATCCACCTGTTGGTCAGCTCACTCTTCTCTCTCGCTCCCTCTCTCAGTCATGTCGGTATATCTCATGGTACAATAAACGCTGATACCGCCGCATGCATTGTTTTTAATTAACAATGACCTACATGTGATCCAATCACAAACTGACGATATACTATATTAAAAAACGCTCACGTTTACATGTGCATATAAAAATCTGTATGTTCTAATAACTGGCACTGGGCATCATTATTTAAGCTAATGATCTTCCTAATACAGCCATAACACTGACTGAAGTAATTAGCTCGTCCCATCAGTACAAATGCATTTTGACAAATAAAGGTATTTTGTCTAATCATATGGTTTTGTTAACTGAATGATCAATGACGGAATGTTACAAAGGAGGTAATGACACATGCTCTAATAATTATGGATGGGATTCACCAGGGACCACCTGATACAATATCGTCACGATACGTAGATGCTGGTTTCATTTGTATTGCAATTCTGTTACTATTACAATTTTATAAATATTCCGATATTTCGATATTGTTTCAATATACATTTAAAAAAACATTTTTTTTTTTACAATTTTTAACAGACATCAAAAAAATTATCTTCTACCACAAAGGATGCTGTGCGGCCTTGTAAATGTGTGAATAGTTTAGATTGCACCTGCTGGATTATCAAGGAACTGCAACATTTTCCCATCTCAAATCAATCAAATCAATTTTCCCATTCCCATCCACTCATCCCTACAAATAATACAAACACGCGAAGCACACTCATAAACAAGGGACACTAGTCATGCCACTAGTCATGGACGATTCATTCTTTTTAAACGAGTCTTTAACGTGACTCAGAAGAACGAGTAGTCTCAGAGAGTGATTTGTTTATTTTCTACTGAGCGTGCATGCGCAAAGCTTCGCAAGACCTCCGCAGGTTATGTACCGGAAACAGAAATGAGAAGTTACCTTTGAGTCTTCTAGTCTGAATCATTCGTTCTTTTGTCACGTGACTCCCATAGACGCTATGCAGTGCAATACATTCAAATGAATGAACGATTCGGACTAGAAGACTCATAAGAAGAACCGCTCGATTCTGTTTCCTGTGTAATGCACTGCCCTGCGTCTATGGGAGTCAGGTGACAAAAGAACGAACGACTCGGACCAGAAGATATGAGAGGTGAGCTGCTCATTCTGTTCATCATACTAGTGTATATCCTTAGCTACATTGTTATATTTATAATAACTCCTTCTAGTAAAAAAAAAAAAAAAAACTGCTAATGCCTATTAGGGTAGTATTTTCGAAAGAAAATTAACCAGATATATTCTACTTGCACTCAAGACACATGCAAGTGCTTGGCATACATAAGTCATCCGGTTCTCCACTCAGGATTTCTGAACACTGCTCAGAAATGAAGGGGCAACTGATATAACGTTGTGTGAAAAGACATGACTACGCAGCATAAATTTGACGAAATAAAGCTTGATATCCTGTTATTTTTATGTAGTTTTCATAACAACTGTTTTGAGTTTGTTCGATCAACATTTTCCCAATATCATTTTATCAAAGTCATACCAACTTCCAAAAACAACCTTAATAAGATGTTGTGTTTTAGGTGGAAAATAACCTCGCAACCTAATTACACCGATATGACTGTGCTGTACAATGTTAGGATTCCTACAGGGCTCCACATTAGTAATCAGGTGAGTTGTAATGTGTGTGTGTGTGTGTGTGTGTGGAGACAGAGTGCTAGATGGCTATGCATTTAGGCTGTGCATGAAAGCTGTGGATTCAATAAGTTATGCAGTGTAATTGATCCTTTGTTAGTCCCTTAATTTATTGCATAGACAGGCCAGTTTTTAAGTCAGAATTGATTCACACGTTTATAATTATTTACATAGAATTTGCTAATTTTATGGTCCAAATTTGCTGAAAATGTGCTAAAGTTTTGGCAGAAAATACAAAGTGATTGACTGAATATTTATAGTTAAATACTATTGTTTTGACATTATACAATCAGCACAAGTTAGACTGTTTATTAGATACTTTGGTAGATTTTATACTTCAAAACCTGTAAAAATAATAATAATAATAAAAATACAGCTGGTTGAGAGAAACCAGACACTAATCATGATGCCCAAATATCAAATTGAATCGACAGTCTGCTTATGAGTCACACAGCTTTACTGTGCAGTGCTCTGGACATTGGATTTCAACTCTGATTTCACAGTGTGACAGTATTCCTGATTTACAGTCACATTGCCTCGCTCAGGAGGAGACGAAATGACAAGGAACCGAGCTTCTCAGGCTGTGTGTTCACACTTGCACATATGCACTCACACACACACACATATGCTAGTATTTGCTCGATTCTGCATGTGCTAATGTTTGATGGTAATGAGCTGTTGCTGTGTCAAAACTGAGAGAGATGAGCGGATGGATACTTGCGTGTGCACTTGAATGTTAGATAACAAATATAAAAGGTGCAAGCAAAGCTAAATATTTATAAAATCTTACAGTACTCGGGGGAACCCTGCAAGCATGAGCTAAACATACAAACTCCACACTCGACAGAAGGAGAGATGTGTAAAAGTTAGTATTTTGTGGGTTTTTTTTGTGTGAAATATCATCTGATCATAGCAGGTCATAATATTAGCCAATTTCTCACTGTTCCAATATTTATTTAACAAAAATGAAACAAAAAAAAACTATCAGGCAATGCTAAGTAGCCCTTTACTGCTTCCACAGGATTTAAGAGGGTAATCTGCAGCCAGGTGCTGCAGTAATCAACCCTTGATTAACTGATTATCAGCAGGTGTGCAAACCACTATAAAAGCAGAACTTTTGGAAGTTTGCTGGTCTGGAACATGCAGTTGTGTTAAACGGTCTAAGAGAAGTCTATGTTGCAGCATGTCGATCTGGAAAAGGTTATAAAACAATTTCCGAACAATTTGGAGTTGAACATTCTACCATGAGAAAATTATTCACTAGTGGAAAGTATTCAAGACAGCTGACAATATTCCCAGGAGTTGGACATCTAAGCACGTTCACCCCAAGGCAAGACAAAAAAAAAAAAAACAGGAGTTACATCTCAGACCCTACAGGCCTGACAGAGCATGTTTAATGTTGAAGTCCATGACGGCACAATTAGGAGAAGACTGAACAAGTACGGTTTATTTAGAAGGGTTGCCAGGAGAAAGCCTCTCCTTTCTAAAAAGAAAACAAAAGCATGACTAAGGTTCGCAAAACTGCATCTGAGCAAAGCACAAACAATGTCTTATGGACGGACAAGACCGAAATAGAGGTTTTTTGGACTTAATGCCCAGCGCTATGTATGGGGAGACTCAAACAGCCTTCAGCAGAAACACCTCAATACCCACTGTCAAGCAAAGCAGTGGAGGGAGGGGTGATGATTTAGGCTTGCTTTGATTTGCAGCCACTGTGCCTGAGCACCTTGCTGTCATTGAGTCGACCATGGACACCTCTTTGTACCAGAGTATTCTGGAGACAAATGTGAGGCCATCTGTCCGACAGCTGGTTGAAATTCGGTTAGGCAACAGAACAATGATCCAAAGCACACCAATAAATCAACATCAGAATTGCTGAAAAATAAAAGAATCAAGGTGTCGGAACGGGTCTAGTCAAAGTCCAGACCTCAGCCCAACTGAAACGCTGTGGTGGGACCATAAGCCAGCTGTGCGTACAGGAATGTCCAAAATCCTCAAAGAACTGAAGTAATGTTGTAAAGAAGAATCGACCAAAATTCCTCCAATGGTGTGAGAGACCGATAGTCATACAGCAAATGATTAGTTCAAGTTATCATTATTGCTGCTAAAGGAGGATCTACGAGCTATTGATCATAAGTGTATTTAGTATTGCCTACGTTTTTTTTTTTTTTTTTTTTGGTTTCATTTTTGTTTAATAAAAATCACACAGATTTACATAAAAACAGAAATAAAGGAGAGGGGGTACAAACTTTTACACATGACTGTATGTTCTTATTGTTTAAAACACAATATATTTTTTCTTGTTTTGTTTCTGAAAGGAACAAACAAAAAAGGGCCACCTCTTCTGAAAAAAAAACAGCTTATGAAACAAAAAAAAATGAGAAGAGAAAGCTCGACGGGGGAATAAATCAGTGCCGTTCTGATGGCAGATATATAATTGATCTCATCAGAGAACCTATGAATGCGTTATCACGCCTCACACACAGCAGAGCCAGGAAAGCAAAGGGAGAGAGAAGAAAAGAGAGGCGAGGTGGGAGACAAGGGAAAGAACGCATACAGGGAGAATATACACAGCGAATACAAAGGAAAGAAGAAAGGAGCTGTATATAAACTACTGCAATTTAAACTGCAGTAAGACTAAAGTATACGGCTGTCTGAAAAATCTGACCAATTTTCCTTATGAGTTTGCACAAGCTAAAATTATTTTCTGGTCTGTAGGTATTTCAATTAATGGAATAAGATTTATGCACATAATTTAGATGTCGCGATCAACATAAACAAAAAGCATCTCAGGGTTTTTAAACATAAACCATCGCAGCTTCTGTAGCAGATTCTCATCTTAGCGAAAGTTAATGATGATGAAAAAGGAATGTTTAAAGACAACTATATGTGTGAGAAAGCTACTTTGTTGAGCGCCAGAAAACACAAGCTAAACACTTCTAACCGATGTGACATGTTTACTGCTGTGAACTTTCCATTTACACTTAAACGCATGGATGTGTAATGTGATGATTTTAGATTGTGAAAGAAGAAAATGTCTTCACAATCACTTTAAACAGGCAGATTAGTGGAGCGTGATGTAAAGTACCGTGATGCAACGTCCATTTCTTCCAGTTGTGCTGGAAACGCTCAGACATGGTACCACTTTTTTCGTGTTTTTGTTTATTTATGAACCTGCTTTTATTCACCAGTCACGACTGTGCTCTCTCTGACAAAAATGACAATAAATCAGTAAAAATAAACCAGCATTTTGACATCGCTTAGTGTACGTTTCCTCCTCACTGATGCCTGAATAAATGAAATGACTAAGTTTTAAACACCAGACATGATAACTGTTTGCGCAATATTTAAGCGGCGCCTGTAAATAGTGGATGCTCCTTACAAGACTTTCTAAGTCACAGTTATTATTTCTTATCTGTACACAGAATGTCGAGAAAAGTGCGATAAGACCAAAACAATTAAAAATGTTCAATAAAACTCTAATCCCGCTATTATTCCCATTTTGATCAGTAAATGTATGCAATATTATTTCAAAATGTTTAAATATGCTTTTTTATTTTAAAACATCTGCATTGATTTAAAGCTCTGTAGAAGACAACTGATTGACACGCGTTTGACACACATTATTTTTGTTCTCCGTTCTCGGTACACCTGGGTATTTGCACTCTCCCATACAGCAGGGGACAGTATACACCTACTTGGTTTATGAGCCGCTATTAAACACAAGAGAACAAATAAGTTAACATTCGTGCTATGCCTAATATTATTGACATCGCGGAGAAAATGTCAGGAGCAGCACTCTTGCATGCCTTCCTACATGATAATATATGGCTGTGTAGGTCACAATCAGATTCCACAATCAGGTACGAATGGCCTCCATATACTGTAAGTTTCAATCCGCACCCAAGACCACCTCTTCAAACGGACTCGGGCATGGCTCCCGAGCCGGAAACGACTGTGTTCTTACTCATCAAAACGAACCAGTCTTTGATGTCAAGTGTTCTCAGAAACAATCTCGGGACCCAGAAAGCGACTTAAAGAAGGCTAACAGAACCATATACTCGGAATTCATTAACTACAAGACAAATCAAACGCATGATAAATGATCCAACTAGACGTGACTGAACAAAAAATAAAATAAAGTCACTAACCAACAGGCTGAACTCATTACACATGTGAGCAAGTACCAGACAGTTAGAAACCATTTTCAAGTAAAAAGTCGAAAAAAAGAAAAAGAAAAAAAACACACAAAACATTGAGTCCAGGGAGCAAACCCACAGTGTTGAGGGTTAACTCAGACCACATGGAGATTTCTTTATAATTTAAGTATTAAAACTGATTTTAATTTAATTCTGTTATAAGTCTGTTACAGGATCGTAAACGTTCCAGTGAGGATTTTACTATTTATAAATGCTATACGTAATAGACATTCATTATTATGTTGTCTTAAAATTAGAAATTAGAAAGTGGTGATAATCAAGCTGAGCCAAGATGCATAATGCATTATTGCGTCATGGAACCCAGAATTAAAGCAGGAACGTCTCTACAGATTTCCACTACCTATCATACTACTGAATATGAATATGAGGCTTTCTGGCTAAAAGAGTAGGAAGAAAGTGAGCACAAAACAGGCATTTATAGATATCCGGGGCGCTCTTTCATGTGCTCTTTTAATGTGCAACATCATATTGTGCAAAAGGTCAAAAGTGCAGAGGTCATGAGTGAGATTAGACAGATGACCTTTTCTCTGGGTCATTATCAATCCGCCTAGAGAAAGCTTCCATCTCTTTCACTCCCCACTGTTTTCTCTCTCTCTCTCTCTCTCTCTCTCTCTCTCTCTCTCTTTCACTCTTAGATCCAGGAACACTGCAGTGAAAAGACGCCCTGTCATTTCACAGACGAGTTTTCATGGCTCGACAATCTGAAAGAAAATTTAAAGGGTGAAGATGGTGACAGCAGTTATGGAGATAAAACATTGGGCATAAAAGGGTAAGATTTCTGCATGGGGCTGTGCAACCAGAGAGCTCAGGAGGTGGGCTGAGGCGAGGAGGGGTGGGGGGAGGGGGTGTTGGGTGCCCAGACGGTTTACAGCGGCAGCAGTGCGGAGACAGGCAGCCGGAGATCACCAAGAGCCAGAGCCTGGAGTAAATGACTCCCAGGGCTGCGATAAACCAAAGCCGGAGCTGGAAGAGGTCAGAGACGACTACAACAGCTACACTGAAACACTGACAACAGCTTTAGCGTTAAACCCCATACTTCTCCACCCCGTCCCTAATGACTGCACTGAAGATAATCCTGACCCTGTCCAATAGCAGCAGAAAAACACACAAGCACTGGCTTGAAAAGCCTGAGCAACTGTCCAATATAAAACAGAAAAATCAGTTGAAGAAAGAAAAGAAAAAGAAAAAAATTGTGTCACTAGGAAACTACTACTTGGACAAACCTGGATACAATTACCACAACACACAACAGAAAAAGAAAACCTGAGGAAGAGAGCAAGAAAGGAAATAAATAGGCCTCCAGATTATAAAGGAGACTATGAACAGTGCAGCTGTGCACAACACTGGATTTACATCTTTATCATTTAATTAAAATAGAATATAGCATAAAGTCGGTTTTGGTTTTTGGATGGTTTTGGTTTTTCGGATGGTTTTGGTTTTTCGGATGTTGACTGGGAGTCAAAAAACATAAATATGTAAACATACTAAACTGATGCATCAAAGGTATCTTTAAAAGTCAAAGTCTCTCTGTCTCTAATTCACTCGCACATTAACAGCAAAACAAAGAAAGGAAAAAAAAAGTCTCCTTCAGCAGTCTCTTTTATTTTTATTAGTGCTGCCATCGTACCCCACCTTGTGCCCTAAGTTCCCTGTAGTATCCCTACACAGGATAAGTGGTGCAGATAATAGATGAATAGATCAACAGATGGATGGATGGACGGATGGATGGGTATCTGTAGCTGGGTTGAATAGTGGTCAACCGTGGACTTTTTGCTTCCTGTAGAACCAGACACTATTCATTATTGATGTCAAAGCAAAAACATCACAGCAGCTTTCTGCCCAAGGGGTCGCGTAGCCACAGACCAGTCAAAGAACCTATGCTGATTCCTGTCCACTGTCAAAAGCACCTGATGTCAGAAGGTGGCCTGGTCTGATGAATGACATCTTAACTGGGGAAGCAGTGTCACCAGAATGCACTGTGGGACGAAGGTAAGCCAATGTGATGCTTTGGGTCAATGTTCTGCTGGGAAAACCTTGGGTGCTCACATTCATACGGATGTTATTTTAACAGGTACCACCTACCTAAACATTGTTCAAGACCAAGTACACCCCTTCATGCTGAAGATATTCCCCTTGACAGTGGCCTCTTTTAGAAAGCATTTAAGACATTTATTTAATTATTTGGACTTTCTGTAGTTTAAAGTAATCGATCAAAAAAATGGCATACGATATGTACAGTATTAGCATAACAGCAACAGCTCTCCGTGGTTCAACTGTAATAACTCCTACACATATAACCAGGAGGCTTCCAACAGCTATGATGATGATATTACTATCAAGTGCTGACACTCAAAGCTGTGATTGTGGTCAATTAATATTAAGTGATAATGCTTCATCGTTCATGTGAATCGTCTGCAGCAGTTCGATGCAATTTTGGCCTAGTGTGTTGCATCTGATGCAAATCCAAGTTTGGATGGAATAAGGTCTCCAAAAAAATATTTCCAAATGATCTCCACTGAATTGCAGCTAATTCAAACACAAGTACACTACAGCATGGAGAGTTGTTACGTATTCATGGCATTTGTGGGGTAAAAAGTCTGTTGCATTGAGTATCTATTACCAAGTTATTAAAAGCTCTATATTACAATAACAATAATTTGAGAACATTAGTTTTGCAGTTTACGGGGGCTGCACATATTGCTGAATTTGATTTAAGATTGTAGACAACTGCAGTAGGATCGTCAAGTGGTGCAGATGCACAAAAAAATGTAACCAAAAATGTAACCCACTTTTTTGTCTTTTTTTTTTTTTTTTAAAGAAAAAGTTGTTCGAAGATGGGTTCGAGCAGTTTGTCAGTGCTTCATAGACCCCTGGAGGTAGTTTGTGACTCTATAATGGATCGCAAAGTCAAAAATATGCCAAATTCATTGTTTAGTCTTGATGAGGTCAGATATTATAAAAAGCAGTGGAACAAATCTGCTAAAATGACTAAATCCCACTAAACTTCTAAATATTGTGCTCCACAATATACTGAATACACGGCTAAATATAAACCTGAGCACCAAACCACTAAAAAGTCATACTCAAGTAAATAATACACAGCATACGGTTATGGCGTTATATTTCTGCCAAAAAAAATATTTCTCTCATGTTCTATCCCTCCTCTCTCAAAGTCTATCTCTCAAAAATATCAACTTTTGTCTGAACAGAGACGAGCATTTACTGGGACATTCTAACTGGGACATAATGCATTAATTTATTAAACTGATTTTAGCTGTTACACAGAGACTCTGAAAACAAGGGGAAAGCTATGTAGAAGTATAGCCTTTTGGAAGTAGATAAGAAGTATATACTGTATGACTTTGTATGACAATAAAACCTTTGACAACAATACATTCTATAGTTTAAACCAAATACAGTCAAACCTCGGATTGCGAGTAACGCGGTTTACGAGTGTTCCGCAAGACGAGCAAAGATTTTTAATAAATTTTGACTTGG
>JAQMYG010000017.1:13005355-13020595 GCA_030014215.1 Clariallabes teugelsi
GAACGAATAATTTGAGTTTCCATTATTTCTTATGGGAATTCTTCGATTTGGTTTACGAGTGTTTTGGAATACGAGCCCACTTCCAGAACGAATTATGTTCGTAATCCAAGATTCCACTGTATTTAATTTAGGCAATGAAGAAGTTTACTAGCACAAAAGACATAAACAGAAGAGGAAAACCATGAAAAAACGTCAGAGAAACAGGTGGTCAGAATGTACCCTCCTTTAGTCTTTGACCTAGTCTTTAGGTATTGTCCCTCCTCTAATTCACTGCGGCAGAATTATAACGGTGCTATTATTTGAGCGAGTTCAGCTTTGTGATATTGAAGAAGGATATAACAAGGAAGAGAGAGAGAGTTTGAGTGAGGGAAAAGTACAAGTTGGAGAGCACCGAGAGATTACAGGCTGGAGTTAATACAATATTATAATTTTTTTGTGTGTGTTTATTGTTTACATTTCTGTTTATCATTTCTCTAATTTTTTGTGAAGCAAAAACAAAAAGAAGGATTAATTGCATTGGGAAATGTGACAGAGCACATGAATATTTTTCACCATGAATAATTCTGTTCATTATTGTAACGTAATGTTATTTTTATACAGAATAAAATAAAACACATTTTGGGAAATAAAAATGTATGACTTTTCCAATAATAACTAATGTGTTTTATTTATTTATTTATTTATTTATTTAAAATCACTGCGGCCTAGATGGGCGGCACAGTATCTTAGTGGTTAGCACTGTCGCCTTGCACCTCCAGGGTCCAGGTTCGATTCCCCTCCTTGGGTCTTAGTGTGTGTGGAGTTAGCATGTTCCCCCAGTGCCTGGTGAGTTTCCTCTGCGTGCTTCGGTTTCCTCCTAGAGTCCAAAGACATGCAGATAAGACTAATTGGCATTCCCAAATTGCCCATAGTGTGGGTGCCCTGTAATGGATTGACACCCCGTCCAGGGGTATATTTTTTTCAATAAGTTTACTGTTTAAATGTAAGGTTTGCGGTAAACATCTTAGACCTGTTTACATCAAGAGCTGCAAAAAGAAATTCACAAAATAATTAAAAGTTTTGCATCTTACAGTTGTTTTGCTTTTAATTAACATATTTTACTTTTATGCAAACTCACTGCGCTTTAACTACAATCTAAAGCGGACACCTGTGATGTAATCCATCTCTGGGGAAAGAAAAAAAAATCATCTCGTTAGTTCTCCCTGTATTACTGTACATACAGTAGAAGACACTGGGAACAAGCTGCAATTTGTGGGCTTGTAAGCGTTGCATCAGTAGTTTTAAAACAGCTTAGCTGTGTTTTGACCATTTACCCTACATACTGACTTTCGGTACTTAGTTTCTTTGAAAAAATATTAAACAGTTGAGATGTCAGCCTAATCTGAGTGTATTGTACACTAGATGATATAGACACGAGCATTTACTTTACTCAGAAATAATAACCACATTTAATTAGTATTTCAAAAAGCAATTCATTGTTTAAGAGATTAATGAACTTTACTGCAGCTGTCAACATAATAATTAACTGATTTTCAAATGAGAATCTGGACCAAGATTTGTGGACGAATCACTGTGATAACGATTTGAACAACCTTTCCAAGCTCAGTTCACACAAAAAACCCATCAAACCAACCATCGCTTTAAGAGTGTCCTCAAAGTGCAGTAGAGAAAGCAGGAAGCTTATTTCTCCAAACACGAAAAACTATTTCTTGCCGGCAAACCTATAAAGCAGCAGCATCTTATAAAGGTTTATTTGTTGCTTTTTTCTAGAAATTTAAAGACTCAGAATTGAAAATGCCATTTGGGTCTCATGAAATTAACTGAGAAATGCATTGAAGTGTATTTACAAAACACAATAAAGTAAGGTGAAGCCTTTATTTTGTCACATAATGTACATGTATACATCTTTCTTCACATTTCCCAGACTAGGATATCATCAAGCATTGGGCGCTTTTATTAGTTTTTTGCTAAACATATTAATTTGCATTTGCATATAACTAGAGTGAAATAAAAAGCAGATGTTCAAAAAGTAACCACTGCTGTGTGTTTATAACTGCAGTCCAGTTGTATTTTGATTAGCTATTTTTTAAGAAATACTTCAGCTTCTGCACTTATTTTTAACAAGACCGGCTAGTCATAGGTTTTATAGTTCATGTTTATCCATCTTTGTCTCACCGTTAACCATGTTAGCATTTCTGCTTAAAAAATACTCCTTTAGCAAAATGCAAAAAACTCAAGCTCCGGAAAACCTTTTTTTTTTTGCTTTATTATGGCCAAGGTTTTCATTTACTCCATGATTAAACTAATTTTTTATTCCATCATGCAGCATTGTTTTTTTGGTTGATTCCTGATCTTTTTATAAGCACTCTATTCGCTGTTGTCCTTCTGCTGATGTTTTCTATTTAATATGTCCAATTTAGCTGACCTGATATGCGTTTTTCCCCCTGACTGAAACAAGGAAATTAGCTTCATGATAAAAAAGAAACGGAAAATAATGTTGCTCATATGCCATAACATGTTTTTTTTGTTCAGTGTTCTACAAATACTGCTACAAAATCAGCTTGAAATGTTTGGTTTGTTTCTTTAAGTGTAATATTACAGCGATGCTTAGACACGGGAAATCATAAGTTGTCTGTTTTTAGCTAATCATACCGAGACAGCATACATATGTTTCACCGACATCATCCTCAGATCATCTCCTATCTCAAACATCTGACAATCATCTGTAATATCCCGTCGAGACGTCCGCATTTATTCATAAATGCCCACCAGACGATGTCTGGAAGAAAGCACATATACGTCTGGTCAATGTTGACCTGATATATAAACTTACATAGAAACGTTATATCTCTATATATTGTCCAAACTAACACATCAAAAATAACTCCAAGTCTAACTGTTTCCAAGGGGAGGTTAAATCGAAGTAGGTGAGGTCAGCTTTCTAGTATCGTTTCATACTGAAGCTCCCCCGTTTCAAGCTCCCCCAGTGGCAACGCTGAGACTGCAGCTTGCATTTGTGTTATGTTTCTTTTTTCAGGTGACACAAAAATGCAACAATGCACATAAACGGCTCTGCGTTGCTCGAAGCGTCTGCATTCTGCCATATTAAGGGCTTTAGTCTTTGGATGTCTTGATCTTCCTTTTGTGAGAATTTTTTTTTTTTTTTTTAACAGTTCGCCACATGGGACGCCCAGCGTTGTACATACTACTTCTCAAAGCCAACGCATTATACAGTATGCTAGGCATGAAGTGGATGGCCAATTGGAAACTACTATCATCTTGCCAGTGTAACTTGATATACAGTATAGGGACTGCTGTTAGGATGCAGTATGTTACTAGACTACATTAGCTATCTCTTTTAAGCGTGGCCAATTAGGTTCCTGGGCAACCGCAACATAGAACTGGGCAGTGTGCTGGAGTTTCCGCTTGCCCAATGAGCTCGCTAATAAATTATTAATTATTAAACCTTGGCAAAGGTTTTTTTTCATTAGGTTGCCTTAAAGGGGGAAGCTGAAAAGAAAGACGTTTGAATGCTATCTGCTATGTTGCAAGCTGTCTGGATGGTAACTCTGATGAAGAGCATATAGATATATGCCATAAATAAACGCACATGTGAATTATGATTTAGACAGATCTGTTACTAACACTCAAAAACAGATTTGTAACTGACCTACAATGCTGGCCCACTCCATTTTGTGTCTGTGTTCAATTTCAAGAAGCTCTAGGCTACATTGTCCATACTGTATGTTTTTTTTCCTGTTAATGGATTAATGAACTAACATAATTCTGATTTCATTTTTTCTTAGTCCTTGCCCCTATTTGTATTAGCTGCTGTTTCCATGTGCAGAGTTTGAAAGTGCACTACAGTTCCGCCACTGAATTTAAATCCGCTGCTGCAGTGATGACAAAGCATATTTTTTATCTCCCCGTTTCAAGCACTGAATCCAATGGATCGTCCGCAGAGGGGAGTCAGTTAGAA
This sequence comes from Clariallabes teugelsi, assembly GCA_030014215.1. Classification (NCBI taxonomy): domain Eukaryota; kingdom Metazoa; phylum Chordata; class Actinopteri; order Siluriformes; family Clariidae; genus Clariallabes; species Clariallabes teugelsi. The sequence goes on from JAQMYG010000017.1 coordinate 13,009,335, forward strand.
GGTTGCCTGAATTACTAGCTTAATTCCTTGCTGAGTCATTTACGCAGTGTTTTACCATGTTTACCCTCTCTTTTGTAGACTTACTAATGCATTGCACCACACTAACACGAGGCCCTTGTTTATGCTTCAAACAATAGGATGCTACTCATAAATGCCTTTATTTCCATTCGTTTCCATTTACGCCACACTCAGGCACTTGCATGATGAACACTGCTGGCATCAGAGCTGCTCGTAGATCAAAATGAATTAGCATTACAGAGACATGGAAATGAAAAGTCACACTGAATCCAGCGAACTCCAAATAAAATGGCGAAGTAACAAAACAAAAACAAGAATAACACCAAATGCATGTGCATAATCTAATTATTAAAGTTAATCAAAGCAGTAATTAATCACTCAATCACTAAGAGAGAAGAGTATTAACTGCATGCACCTGTGCAGAAAAAGTCATAAGACAAGTCATTAGAATGAATCCTTGGAAATAAAAGGACAGGCAGGAAAGCGCAGATGCTTCGTATTGGTTATGTAGTTACCACATAACCAATTGGATGGCACCAAAAAAATAAACTTAAAAATAAAAAACTTAAACTTTTGATAAGAATATGACTTCGGTACAGACCATCAAGTAAACATTTTTACAGTAAGGTAAGTTCAAATTTGTCAATATGCATTACTATGATGGAATATATATTGTACACCATTTTGCCAAATCCAAATCATTAAGGTCATTAGGTCATCTAAAATCACAGAGCAGGGTCAGCAGATGCTGAGACGCACAGTGCACAGAGGTCACCAACTTTCTGCAGAGTCAACAAATTCATGGAATGGCCGAGCAGCATCGGATGCAGTGGTGTAACGGTTGGACGCCACTGGACTCGATTTGGAGTGACTAATCACGCTTCCTCTGTCTGGCAATCCAATGGACGAGTCTGGGTTTGGCGGTTGCCAGGAGAGCGGTACTTGTTTGACTCCATTATGCCAAGTGTAAAGTTTGGTGGAGGCGGATTATGAAGTGGGGTTGTTTTTCAGGAGTTGGGCTCGCCTCTAAGAGTAAAAGGAACTCTAAATGCTTCAGCATACCAAAACATTTTCAACAATTTCATGCTCCCAACTTTGTGGGAACAGGTTAGGGATGGCCCCTTGGCAGTTAAGGGATGGCACCAGTACACAAAGCAAGGTCCATAAAGACATGGATGAGCAAGTCTGGTGTGGAAGAACTTGACTGGCCTGCACAGAGTCCCGACTTCAACCCCATAGACACCTTTGGGATAAATTAGAACTTCTGGAAGAATGATCAAAAATTCCCATAAACACACTCCTAAACCTTGTGGAAAGCCTTCACAGAATAGTTGAAGCTGTTGTAGCTACAAAGGATGGGCCAACATAATATTAAACCCTATGGATTAAGAATTGGATGTTACTCAAATCCATATGCATCTGGAGGCGAATACTTTTGTCAATATATGTATTTTTTATTTTATTTTATGGAAACGTACCACAGCAGAACAAACATCTAACTTTCTGCAGTTCATTGATTCAATCACTGCCCAGTTATAGAGTTACCTTAAACTGCGTATATGTCTGTCAGTGACACTGGAAGGCAGTTGACTAGTATGTAGAAAAAAAACTATTAATATTTATTAGCTAGATGTGAGGCCAAACATTATCAGTTTAACCTCAAATGGTTGAAGAACAACTGTTGCTGTTAGGAACTCACACTGGGCTTTCAAAACTATATTGCTAGTGGACACAGACAGAAAGGTACACATAGTCTGCATGGCCATCAAGCCATCACACCATAATGCATAAATATTACACTAGCTAGATTGCGACGCAGTTGATACTAAAGCCCACACAACTGTAAAGCTGATAAATGTTCAGCAATAACATTTAACTGCATGTGTCAGCTTCCTTTTTAAGATATATGCCTGCTTTAAGGCAAATACATGAGTTCCCTTTGCTGTTCTGAGCAGCCAGGGTAAACTAGATTGATTCTATTGATACTATTGATTTACAACCAACTACAACAGACACTTTATTCCAGATGCTGGTTTTATTTCCATTACAATGGACTGGAAACATCAATTCAACCAAGAGGGAAGCAAACTTGTCTAGAATATTACTGTTCACTATAGCATTGTAATTTTCTTTACAAGAACTAAAGAGCACAAACTTGTATATACACACTAATTGAAATTACCTGATCATAGTGGATCTTAGTATTATGTAAATGCAACCTCAGACAAACAACAAGATATAACATTTTATTTATTTCAAATGAAGACAAAAAGACAAAAATTTGTGGGCAATAATACAGTATTACTAATATGCCACTGTAAGTACCCCTGTACTGCTTCCACGGGATTTAAGAGAGTAAGAGGGCCGGCTAATCATCAGACCTTGATTAACAGATCATCAGCTGGTGTGTTTTGGCAGTTTGCTGGTCTGGAGCATTAAGGTGTGTGACAATGCCAAGACGGAAAGATATAAGCAATGGTCTTGGTATTAGAGAAGCAATTGTTTCTGCATTGTTTCTTATTTCGCAGTCACTGAGTGGACAATGAACTCTTCTTTATACCAGAGTATTCTAGAGGCAAATATGAGATCATCTGTCCAACAGCTAAAGCCTGGAAAATGATCTGCACACCAAAAACATAACATAAGATTGGATGTAAAAAGAAAAGAATCAAGGTTTTGGAATGGCCTTGTCAAAGTCCAGACCTCAACCCAACTGAGTATACACTTGTTACACATGAATGTACTGTTGCTCAAATTGTTTAAAAGGTTAATGCTGGTTCCGACAGAAATATGTCAGTGCATTGCAGTTTGTCACGTAGCTGCAGACTGGTCAGAGCGCCCATGCCCACTCATGTCCACTGCAAAACAAGCACCTACAATGCGCACAGAAGCATCAGAACCAGACCACAGAACAATGAAAGAAGGTGGCCATCAGTTAGCTTGTGAGGAGGAAGGATGTGTACAGAGTCAATAGTGCTTCTAATAGTGCTTATTAGCGCTTCTACAACTACTGTACAAATCCATATTATGGCAAGAAGCACTCAGTTAAGAAAAGAGAAAAGACAGCCCGTCATTACTAAATGACAGAAATGTTCAGTCAATCTGAAACATCTCAACAACATTGAATGTATCTTCGAGTGCAGTCACAAAAAACATCATAATGAAACCGGGTATTTATGTGGACTGTCCCAGGAAAAAAAAAGCCCAAGAGATACTTTTGCTGCAGAGGGTAAGTTTATCAGAAAGACCAACTGCTCATTTACAACACCTTAGATTACTTAGGTCAATAAACACAAGTAATGGATATTAGATCTGTGGAAAACTGTCCTTTGGTCTGATGAGTCCAAATTTGAGAGCTTTGGTTCTAACTGGCATGTCTTTGTTAGACTTTGAAAAGGTGAACAGACAGTTCCTGAATGTGTGGTTCCCACTGTGAAGCATGGGAGAGAAGGTGTGATGGTGTGGGGGTGCTTTGTTGGTTGACAAAATTGAGAGCACAATTAACCAGGATTTTGCAGCGACATGCCATCCCATCTGGTTTGCACTTACAGCAGTGGGACCATCATTTGTTTTCCAACAGGACACAGCTCTAGGTTATGTAAGAGCTATTTGTCCAAGAAGGAGTATGATGGAGCGCTGCATCAGATGGCCTGGCCTACACAATCACCTGATCTAAATCCAGCGGGGGAGATGGTTTGGGATGAGTTGGACTGGAGAGCGATGGAAAATCAGCTACAACAAGTACTCAACACCCCTCCTGTACCTACACATTTTCTCAAACAAATACCAGAAATAATTGAATCCCTGTTAAAATTAGTCTACGCAGTTTTGCCCGGTGGCCGTAAGTACGGTTCATCATGACTCACCGCAAGTTTTGGCGCTGTGAGTATGTTTCCATCTTTCTGCGCGAAAAATTAAACATTAAACATCGTGGAAGCTTGCAGACCTTGCAGAACTTTGCAGAACGTCAGCGAAACGTCGGCGGGCAATCGCGGCAGCTCACGGTGCCCAACACCGCATGGGGGAGATAGGGGTATTACAGTAGCATGGTATTAGTTTCCACAGTCATGCTGATGAGTTGAGGAATGTGTGATGGACATTAGACATTGGATGCTAATTAACCTAATTCTGCTTAATCCCGATTTAAAGAACTTTTACTAGGACCACATGCACCTAGAATTAAATTCACTGATCACAAAGTAATTTTGGGTGGCCTGTTCTGTTTCATTATGAGCAGCATTAAAAGACATTGGTGTGATTATAGATTCCAATCTTTTATTTGAAGCTCATATGGATAATATTTCTAGGATAGCATTCTTTCATCTTGGAAATATTGCCAAGATAAGAAATATAATGCCACTACATGACACAGAAAAATCAGTTTATGCTTTTGGTCAATCATTAGGTTGGCTTATTATAATGCCTTACTGTCTGGTTGTGCAACTAGGTGAATGAACAAGCTCAGTTAGTTCAGGATGCAGCAGCCAGAGTCCTCACTAGAACCAGAAGATATGAGCACATCACCTCTATCTTATCCACACTACATTAGGATCTATAAAGTACTAAATGGTCTCGCACAACAGGACCTGGGTGAACTGCTAGTGTTTTATGATCTGCCATGCATACTTCAATCAAAGGATGCAGGCTGCTTGTCAGTACCGCATATTATGAAAACTACAGCAGGGGGCAGAGCCCCAAAGTTATGGAATAGCCTTTCAATTAATGTTGCATCTTCGGGACTCAGACACAGTCTCAGTGTCCTAGTCTAGGCTGAAAACCTATTTATTTAGCAAAGCATTTTGTGAATAGACTTAGCTTAGGTAAAGGTCCGGATATGGGGGACTCATAGATGTAGTGAACTAGTATGTTGGTGAACTGGTGTGTGGTGAACTGGTACAGTACGTTTGGATGCTGTCTACCTGCCATCTCCACTCATGTTTGTGTTTCCTTCTGGCTCTTCCTTTTTAGTTACGCTGTCATAGTACGTCCTTCCCGAGTCCCTGATTGCTTTACGCACAAAAAATACATTCACCTGATATACAGTATGTGAATGTTACCATACCTGATTGTTCTCTCTCTCTCTCTCTCTCTCTCTGTCGAGCTACACATGGCGCTCCTGAGCTGTCGGCGATCCAGACCACCTTTGCCCTCCAGACCTGTCTGACTCATCTTGGTGCCCTACTTCTGGTTGGAGATGTCATCGCATGGAGCTCCTGTGTTGTCTGCTTGGGATGTGTGCTGTGTACTGTTTCACTTGACCATAAATATGGTCTTGGACTCGGCTGATGCAGACAGCTGTTCTCTGTGGACTTGTGACTGCAGTCATTCAATAGTTCTGAACTGAAATTCCTATAAACAGTTTTGTACCTCAGCCACCAATAACGAAAATAGACTCCATATTAACTTAAATACCTCTCCTGTTATATTGGGCTTCCTGGCTCCTAACACATAGTATGATTGCGGATCAATCCCTGCTGTTCGTTATCACCCAAATGAGGATGGTTCCCTGTTGAGTCTGGTTCCTTTCAAGCTTTCTACACCTTGTCATCTCAGGGAGTTTTTCCTTGCTATAGTCACCCTCATCTTGCTCATCAGGGACAATTTGATGATTATGACCATTTGTACAGTAAAAGCACTATATGAATAAAATAGAATTTAATTCCAGGAGGCAGACTGAGAGAATGCAAAAGTGTGCTAAAAGCTGTCATTTAATGCATTTCCGTTGACTACATAATTCCGTATTTGAAATTCCCACATTTCATTGTCTTCAGTATTAATAATCTGATGATTAATTTTGAAAACACTAAAAATAAAGAACAACTATTGAATGTATGTCCAGACCTTTCGGTACTGAATGTACACACATACACACACACACAGAATAAAATGTAAAAAAATGAACACACACATGCTGTACGTGATAGCAAGAATGTGGTTTTGTCACCCAGCCCTATCTGACACAAAGCCTTCCATCTCACACTACCCACAAACCCCTTAGTTAACTTGACAAAGGAAACATTGAGTGTGGTCTTCGCCCTTTTCCTGTGCGTCTCAGTTATCAAGTCGTTGCAGACTTCATTAAAAGGATTACAGAAATGTGAACACAAACACTGTACTTTTTGCCACGGTGAACAGAAAAGCGTCTCAGGTTGCAAAACACATTGAAACTTGAGGCAGACGCCAGACGACGACACTCCTCGGTCTGCCATGCTGCAGGGGGCACAGGCTTAATGAAACTGGTCAGTTAAAGGAAAACTGAGGCTAGGTTATGGCTCGGTCCTATATTTATCTGTCTAGTATGAGTTTTGAAAAAATGCCACCCATTCAAGGTTTTTTTTTTTGTTTGTTTGTTTTGTTTTTCTCACTTTTCTGAATAAACTCTAGAGACTCTAATAGTGTGAAAATGCCCTGGAGATCAGCGGTTTCGGAAATACTCAGAGCAGCCTGTCTGCCGCTAACAACCATGCCACAACAAACTCGCCAACATCACATTCTGATGTCTGACATGAATATAAATTGAAGCTCTTGATCTGTATCTGCATAATTTTATGCATTATTATGCCATTATTCGTCTGGCTCGTGATTGGCTGCTGGCATAAAGAAGCAGGTGTGCCTGTGTTCCTAATAAAGTGGCCGATTAATGCACGAGTATAGGACACGGAATGCCAAATACAAGGGTTCCATCATGTTGCATTGAAATTATTAATACAGTCAGGAAGTTAACACTTTTTTTTTTTTAGCACAATGTGACTTTATTTACAAAACATTCTGTATACAATTGCGGCTTCTTTGTAAAAACACACATCGTCTCTCACGCTCACGGTGAACTCATGTTAACACATCTGGGGGTTATCCATGTAATTGCTTAATTATGGTAATTTCCACTATCTCTGGAGACATTCGGGACATTAAGGGGGCAAGTACTGGAACAATATGGCATAGTGAAATGCATGCATGGCATAATGAAAGTCATTTGTAAAAGTAACACCAGAACGTTCTTAATGTAATACATCCTTAACAAATATAATCTTACGGTTAATATAGAGTACAAGGGTGTGATAGAAAGCCGATCTTTGTGATATAACAAAGCGAGCACTGCTGATACTTACCAGTTCTACCGATCCATAGTGTTTCCGGCTAAACTCGCCCCTCCTGCAGCCCAGGTCTTCGGACGCAGAGCTGAAACAAACACACACACACACACACACAAAACAAAAAGATGAAGTAGCATTGCACTGGATGTACACATACAGATAAAGGATTAAATGAGAAGTAGATATTAATGACACTTCTAAATACAGACCCTTGGACCGAGTAGCATTTTCATACACGTTGGTACCTGTAGTGTGTTTGTTTAATTTTAGCCCATAACGGACTGACTTGAGGATGTACTGTATATTTCTATAGTTGCCATAATCAAATTAAGCCTCACACCGTTAATGGTGATAAGCAAACACAGGTTTTCAAACAATGGCATTCTAGAAAACATGCAAAGTAGGCTGTGTGTGTGTGTGTGTGTGTGTGTGTGTGTGTGTGTGTGTGTGTGTGTGTGTGTGTGGACATATGAGGACAAGAGTGTTTGACTGGGTTTCTCCTGCTCTAGTGAAAAGGCTATCATTATGCTTCCATTAGTACTTTTGCCCGCAAATAATGTAATAATTTCTGTTCATAAGAAAACCTGACATGTGACAGCTGAGTATGCACATGGGCTTCAGGCCATGTTATCACGTCTTCTGCTATTGCGATCTTTACTTTGGGACAATGAGCGCCTGGGTGTTTTCTCCTCTTAGAACAGGATAGCGGTGCAAAATGAAGATTTTATGCCTTTGGCCTGATCTGGTTCTTATTGACCTTCTTTTGTCCTTCCAGAGACAACCAACAAAAGGTGGGAAAGTTGGAAAAGTAACAGGTGTCAAAAACAAACATCATTCAAATATAATTTAACAGGTAGAGAAAAGTTTAAAAGTCGGCTTTTTCTATCAGATTAGACAAATATCACCTGCCTGGGCGACGCGTATAATTTAAGACGACACGGTGGCGCTTCTGCTAGAAATGAGAGGTTAAAAAAGAATGGCCAGACTGGTTGAAGACGACAGGGCTCCAGTCCAGTCAGCTAAAAACTGAAATCTGATGCTACTGTGGGCACAGGCTCAGCAAAACTCGATTGGAACCAGTCTGGCTGTTTTCTAATCAACAAGGTGTTCCTGCCAACAGAAATGACACCCACTGGATGTTTGTTGTTTTTTGCACCATTCTGTGTAAACACTCGAAATCCCGTTTCTGGTGTCTGATGTGGATATTAACTGATGTGTTTCTGCGTGACTGTATGCTGCTGCCACAAGACTGGATAATTTTTGCCTAGATGAAGTGATATGAAATTCAAACGATATTGCTCTCAGTTGCTGGAAAATCCCTAAGGATTAGCTCCTTATACTTTATCGAGCTCCTTCTTTTCGAGCTTTCAGATTGGCTTTCGCCGAGGAAACCGTTTAAAGCCATCGCAGACAAAGGTCGTCTTGTGGCACCAATTAGCGTTATTGACCAGAACGTCCCACTTCTTGACTATGCATCCGTTTCTATCGATACAGAATTCAGAGAATGGAGTGTCTTAGAGCGCTCGTGTTCCCTTTCGGCGCTTGTGCATGATGTCTGGTTTCAAACTAACTGAATGTGCCGTAATTACTGTCACTTGATGATGTACATAGAAGCAAATGCTGGTTATTTCTAGCTTTCATGTAAACTTAGAAAGTCATGAATAATATGTTCTTGTACAGGCCCCAATAATTACACAAAGTTGCTGTTTTTTTTCTAACTATCACTGTCACTTAACTAGTGAATGTTTCAGATTTTTTTTTTTATATTACTTTATTATTCTTTTACATTGACAGCTCTACAGTCAAATGATGCTTTGGAATATAAAATAAATGCAAGAACAGTAACACTTCACATTTATCCCCTTGCTTGTTAAACTGATCATCTGTAAATACGCTACAGACCTACTCCTGTGGTATTTGCAATGCTGTGCACATACTGCTTTTAATCCACACCCGCAGTGTAGAAGATTAATGCTTTAAAAAAAACAGCTACAGTTCCATGTGCTACGGCTGTGAACTTTAATTATATCTGTCATATTAAGCAGCTGCGAAATGGCAAACTGGATCAGCAGACATGACATGGGACTAATGTGAAGAACTGAAATGACACATTGGATGAACATATGACTTAAACTGAGCTGACCATCAAGTGAAAGAAAGTGTTACAAATATCCAACAGATGCCTTGCAGATCTCGACACAACAAAAGCACATGGTTATATTCATGAATACTGAAATAACTCTCAGGCCAATTTCATCACACATATGCTATGTACTAGAAGTCTCAGGCGTGGGTGAACACCCAGAAAAGTTCACAAAAAGCCAGATGACGACCTTGAAAATTAAGTAAACACAAATCACGTATCATTATGACAACAGCATTGTGCTGTGGAAAAGACGCAGACTTGGTTTCTAAAAAGGGATAAGAAACGTTACTGAATGACACTAAAGCATTAGGACTTGTTTATGCATTCCCTTTAACCTTTCATTTTAGCGCTTTTCACCACAGCACCCTTTGCCCATGAAAAGACCGTAAAGACGTCTGCCACGCCCACACAATCCAGCGCAGCTTTATTACTGTGCTTTTTTACAAAGAAAATAAGGAAGCGGAGAGCCAAAGAGACAGCAAAACATCATGCAGATGGCAGAATGAGGCAGGTTAATGTTTCTTAGTAAAGCTGTGGTGCTTTGTCAGTGACTCAGTGGATATCAGCGACACAACAAACTAAACAGTACAATGCGTATATATAAACAGTTTTATAATTATAATGCTGGAACAACTTCAAGAGCGGGATGGCAACTGAAGCAGTGGAAGGAGTCGACCTGAGCTTCAGCCAGAATATTCACTGATTCATGCACCTCCAGTATTTTGCTCAGGGTAAGGGTAGACACTCTTGCAAGTACTTTAGGACACCATGCAGGAACATACTTACAACCAGGGACAATGTGGCATAATCAATCCTCATCCAGGAATGTTTTCGAGAGGTGGAATAATCCCGGAGAACCCACAGGAAGCCCACACAGACACAAGCATGACATGTGAAACTCCACACAGACAGTAATCTGAGAGCTCAGAATCTAACAGAGGAACCTGCACCAGAGTGTCACCCAATATTATTCAATAGTAGTAAACTCTAATTCTCATGAGCATTAAAAAGGCCGAAAGGTAGCTCAAGTAGACTTTGACAATGCCGCATTCAGTAGTCTTTTACGTTAATCAAAACATCCGTATACAATGGTTGCTTTTTGGAATATCCCAAGTCTTGTGTTTCAAATACAAGGGGTGTTCAAGATAAATGGGACTTGTGATGAATTTTTTTAGACAGATATTTCCAGAAGCACAGTACGGTGATGAGACTGAAATGAGAACATCTAATTAGTGCAGACATTTTAGAGAAGGCTGTACCGCCGTGAATGAAGCTCCTGGCCGAAGGCTGGCCACCTGGGGGGGTTTGGGGGATCTGTAGCTGGATACCGGTACTGTACACATACCAGACTTCAAGGTCAAATATGCTCAGTTTCAGTTCCTGAGTTTTTTTTTTTTTTTTTTTCCCCGACTGCTCCCGTCAAGGGGGTACCATCTGGTCCGCACACAACTTGGCACTAGTTTATGCCGGATGCCCTTTCTAACGCATTTTCCTAACTAGGTTTGGGGCCGGCACTGCATGCAGTGGCTGGGTAGTATGGGGTGAGCGTAGGGTTAAGGAGGGACTTCTCGCAAGGATCCAACAGCGGCAACACAACAATGGGAAACCACCAGCGGTGGGGCTTGAACCCAGATCCTCCGACCAACAACCTCGAACCTTAGAGTCTGAAATCACTCTAAAACTACATCCATCAACCTAGGAACCTCTGTAGTCCAACTAGGGGCTGTGAAAACCAATTGTATTTATTCCCATTTTACGACCGTGGTAGGACCTCCGGTCAACACTCAAACATACATTCACAGAATACAGGCAATTTGGGAATACCAGTTTCCCATAATCCCATATGGGGAAATTATTTCCTATGGGAAAATTAAATTTGGTTTACGAGTGTTTTGGATTTATGCTCCAAAACTTATTTATTACGAATTATGCTCGTAATCCGAGGGTCCACTGTATCTGCTTAATTTGCCTTTGACTGTGGGAGGAAACTGGAAGACCCAGGG
>JAQMYG010000017.1:13036349-13047040 GCA_030014215.1 Clariallabes teugelsi
CTTATGGAAATTCAACCAAATACCATAATAATACTATGTTTCAGAAAACCCAAAGATTTATTTGTTTATTCGTGAATATTGTACAATAATTAAGCCAAAGAATAAAAAATGTTTTATAACATGGAAAAAAAGAATAAAAAATGCTTTAGTATGTGTGTGTGCACGTGTTTTCCAAAGGCAACTGTGGTATGAGGCTATATAAAGTGACTAATTTCTACACCTTGACACATGTACGGTACGAAGGCTGCTTCAGATGAAAGGTTAAGTCCTTTAATTTTGTAAAGAGGAGGGTCATCGTTCATGGCTTTGTTGAACACACTGACATTTCCTGAGGCGAGCGTGTGACTTGCTGGCATTTTAGATGTTTAAGCCTGTGCCACACAGAATATCACCCCAAAGGAAGGGCAGCTTCCCAGAAGGCATATTTAAAATAAAATCAATCACCCAATCATGGGACAGCTGCACAATGCAGAAAACCATGCACATACAGTACAGGCAGAGAACATCATTTAATCTGCACATCAGAATAGAGGAAAAAGATGTGATTTCAGTAACCGTGGCATGGTTGCTGGTGTCAGACATGCTGGTTTGGTATGTCAGAAAGTGCTGATCTCCTGGAATTTTTATGCAGTCTCTAGAATTCATACAGAATGCTAGGAAAAGAGAGATCAGAGATCATATTGATAACTCAAATAACCACTCAGGTTAAGCAGAAAAGCATCTCAGAATGCACAACACATGGGTTCTTGAGGTACTGTAGATGCTCCACGATAGCAGAAGATCACATCTGATCTCCCCTCCTGTCAGACAGGACCAGGAATCTGAATCTGCAGATCTGAGTACAGCCAAGTCCCCGTTATTGCTGCACCATGTATTACGAAAACCACAGTTCGGGGCAGAGCTTTTTCTTACAAAGCCCCAAAATTATTGGATTTCAAGTGCAAATATCTGCCAAATATTTGATCAGCATGGCTGCAACTCAATGCATTTAGGCGTGTACAGGTGATCAAAACAAACTGCTGAAGTTCAAACGTTCAAAGCATAAGAACGGGGAAGAAAGTTGATTTAAGTAACTTTGAACATGGCGTGATTGTTGGTGCCAGACAGGCTTGTCTGAGTATTTCCAAAACTGTTAACCTACTGGGATTTTCACACACAGCCATGTCTTGGGTTTACAGAGAATGGTCTGAAAAAGCATAAAAGTAAAAGTAAAAAAATCAAATACCTAGTGAGCGGCAGTTCTCTGTGTGAAAATGCCTTGTTGATGCCAGAGGTCAGAGGAGAATAGCCAGATTGATTCTAACTGACAGAAAGGCAACAGTAACTCAAATAACATCTCCCTACAACCGAGGTATGGCGAAGAGCATCTCTGGATGCACAACACGTTGAACCTTGAAGCAGATGGGCTGCAGCAGCAGAAGACCACACCGGGTGCCACTCCTGTCAGCTAAGAACAGGAATCTGAGGCTACAATTTGCATGGGCTCGCCAAAACTGGACAACAGAAGATTGGAAAACATTGCCTGGTCTGATTTATTTAAATTCTGCTGGGACAGTCGGATGGTAGGGTCAGAATTTGGGGTAAACAACATGAAAGCATGGATTCATCCTGCCTTGCGTCAGTGGTTCGGGTGGTGGTGTAATGTGTGGTGTGGAGGAGATTTTCTTCCAACACTTTGGGATCCTTAGTATCAATTGATACTGGTTTAAATACCAGAGTATTGTTGCTGATCAGATCTCATTTACAGTAGGTGTACTGTACCTAATGAAGCAATGTCATGTCAATGTGGACCAAAATCTCTCCAGAATGTTCCCAATGCCACGAAGAATAAAGGCCGTGCTGAAGGCAAAAGTGGGTTCAACCCAGGGATTGCAACATGTGTTGCAATCTAATGAAGTGGCCGGTGACTATACAATGAGCTGGAATAGACAAATGTGTTGTTGCTAATAAAGTCTTCTGGTGGAAGCGCCGGATCATAAGGAGCAAAAATATTCCATCTGCAAATTAGTGTGACCTTGAAATGCCTTGCAATAACAAATGATCGGGGCTGTTTGCCTACCGGATTTTATTTGAGTATGAAAATAGTTTGCATTAATGTATAGACATTAGTTTTAGCTTAATGTACGATAGTACTTAAAATATTAAACTGAAAAAAATTTGATTTGCAGATTGTTCTATTTTAAGTTTTTTTTCTATGTCTGTGTGAAGATATTTGAAGCAGTAAACGTGGTATTAAAATTATTTTAAAGCAGTTGTGGCTTAGTGATTAGCAATGTCGTTGCACCTCCAGGGTCCAGGTTCGATTCCCACCTCGGGGTCTGTGTGCGTGGAGTTTACATGTTCCCCCGTGCTTGGTGGGTTTCCTCCCACAGTCTAAAGACACACAGATTAGGCTAATTGGTGTTCCCAAATCGCTGGTAGTGTGTGAATGAGCATGTGTGTGTGTAGACAGGGTGTACCCCACCTCGTGCCCTATGTCTCCTGGGATAGGCTCCACAACCCTGTATACGTACATGATAAAGCGCTATAGAAAATGAGTGTACAGTAAATATGCACAAAAATATACAGCTCCAAGAGTTCTTCATTTACTGACCAACTATGTCCTCTAGTGTTCACTTCTGCTTAATGCATGATAAGATTTTACAGCTTACTGAAATTGAAACCTGCACAGCTTTAATGTTTTACTGCCCATTTCACTATAAAAATGATTTTAATCTTTAGCTTGCTGTTAAGCGTGAATAATGTTTTGTTCGATGAGTATGAAATTATAAATGTGTAGTTATAGTTATAAAAATAAACTGCAAGTAATAAACTGCAAAGATTCCTTTTTACATTTTGATTGACAGATGTATTAAGGTGTTTAATGCTTTTCCTGTGCGTTTATCTAGTATAGCACTTGATGAGATGGTGCTTGCTGTTACATGTATTACATCACTCCATTGCAGGCCGGACTGAATGGATCATTTTTAGGTTGTCTGGCAGCTTGGGAATTAATTTTGTATCACTCCTACTCAAGGATGTGGTAACTAAGTAATTGCCAATATGAATGGAGTTTCATGTTCTTTCTTATGAAGCACACAAAAAAACATAAAAATACAGTATGCAATATTTTTTCATTTTCACTGTCAATTAAATTTGGATAGTCTAGGCCCTTTAACATATCTCGGGTAGCCACGTTCATGTGCAAATGAATAGATTAATTAAAGAATAGCTTTTTTTCCTTAATGCATTCCTCATAAAGTAAATTATACCATCCAAAACCTTATAAAAAAAAACATTCCAGGATGAATTTACACTTTCCAACAGCAACTAGAGTAAGGGTTGTGAAGGGGTGCTGAGTCATCCTTCAACAAGCAATAAAGGATGTGGGTGTTCTCTTCAGTCTGTGCTACAGGACTGACAGAGAAAGGTTCAGTTATGTTCTGGTGATTTGGAAGTCACATGAGATTATCCTGGTCTTAGCCAAACAAATGTGGTAAAATTGCATGTGACAGTGGTGGCACTGTCACATGTCACTAGCACTGTCGCCTTGCACCTCCAGGATCCAGGTGTGATTCCCGGTTCGGGTCTGAGTGCATGGAGTTTGCATGTTCCCCCCCATGCTTAGTGGGTTTCCTCCGGGTACTCCAGTTTCCTCCCACAATCCAAAGACATGCAGATTAGTCTAATTGGCGTTCCCAAATTGTCCGTACTGTGTGAGTGTGTGTTTGTGTGCCCTGCGATGGATTGGCACTCCGTCTCGGGTGTACCACATCCCATGCCCCAAGTCTCCTGGGATAGTCTATGAGTGATGATGCATGTGACAGTTTCTCTGTAGAAATAACCTAATGTATAATAACTACTGTAGGGTTGCGCAATTTGATCAAAACAATCAGATTACTTCGACACATATCACAATTGGGATTTAAACTGTGATATGTAATGTATTGAAATGTATTAATCTAGACTAACAGCAAATAATGGCCCAAATGATCACATTAATATTCGTTCTTTATCACCTTAAAAAATAAACAAACACGTAAATTACTGACTCTGCATAAATTCCCAACTTCAACCTGTAATAAATTGCAACGTCCATAATGGTTATGAGTATTATGCAATTAATTACGCAGCACTATTAATAACGTTTTGAATGCTTTTGATAATAAATTAGGTGGATTAAGTAATTGCATGATGGCCACACAGTGGTTTAGTGGTTAGCACTGTCGCCTTGCACCTCCAGTGTCCAGGTTCGGGCTCTGGCACACACAGCTCTGCGTACACCTGCTTCACACGCACAATCATATAGAATGAATTTCCCAGATGACTTTTAATACTTTCGGAATGTTGTATAAGAAGTTCATTCGGTTTACTCATTTTCATACATATTTATTTATGTACATATTATTTCTGTAAAGACACTGCATTCCCAGTGTCTTTTGGAACTGTTCAAGCACAAAAACAAAAATCATTAACTTTTGTGTGTGACTAAAATACACAATTTAACTCAAGTATAAATTCTAGATAAAAATGTTGTAATTACAAATTTCATAATTTGAAGCTGATGAATTGAGATATAAGTTACTTGGTGTGCGATTTTACACTCATTGAGAAGTCCTACTTAGATATTATAAATTTTTTCTTATAAATAATAAATAAATCTTAATTCAAAACAGTCATAATACAGTGATGGCCAAAAGTATTAAGACAACTTATGCCAGTATTAGTTTTCCCTGTGCATGCAACAGGAAACAAGTCTATCTGGCTGAAGAGTTGTGCTAATTAACTGAAAAAAACGAGTGGAAAAACTCTCCATGTGACAATAGTATTCAGCTTCTGAGCCATGGCCTGGGTCATTTCCAGACCTAAACCCAGTGGAAAACTGTTGGACAAATGAGACCAGAGTAACGCAGACGTCTTTTGACTCTATGCCCTGCAGGTTTTAACGAATAAACAACTTCATACTAATTAACAATTGTTGTACAGCAATTTCATTGTGTTAAAAAGATCGTCTTTATTTTAAAAAGCTGAAAATGTCATTATTAAAATACTGAATTTCGCTTTTATTCAATTATATGTCACATGTACATTTCAGCACGGTGAAATGATTTTTACATATCCCAGTAAGGACGCTGGGGTCAGCCAGGATACAGATAGAGTTAAGGGCCTACACCAGAAGCATGCTAATGCTAGGGTTCGAACTCTCTGACCTTCTGATCCATAACCCTGTAACACAGCCTTAGCCAATTGAGCCACGACGTCTCAATACTTTTGGCTACAACTGTACATTCTGCATTTTGGGTAACAATAAGCCCATAGAATAAATCGAACTCTTATTCAAGAGAACAAGAACTGTTGTTGTTTTAACACAACTTCATTCAAGAACTGAATAGAAAATCTCCCATTGCACACAAGTACAATAAAACATCCTTACTAGAAGCTATATAAGAAATAAAGAATATAATAAAAAAGTAGAGTAGCAAAGTAGAGTTGAGTACATCATATATATGCAACTGTACAGTCGCAACAAAATAATGAATATAATAATTAAGTGAATAATGATTATGGTGTGATATTACTGTAATACAATTATTTTTGTCGATGAATAGCATTTCCATAATTTAAATTTTTTTATTTTTTTTTTTATTCGACTGTTTTTGTTGACTATTGGGCTTGGACTAGTGTTAAAGAGGCATTTACTGTACATGACCGTCTATAGACGTAGCAACCCTAACATTTGATCATTGCTTTTGTATTATCTGTTCTTCCAATTAAAAGTGAGATCTTGTTTAAAAAAAGCCTCAGTGTAGATTTTCCTCCAGAAATGTGCTATTCAGTGCAATGGCTTGACAGCTGTGGACAGATATTCCCCATGCACGTATAGAGACTGGAAGCTCTTCCCATACTGTATGTGCACTAGGGTCCAAAAGTTTTCAACTTAAGTTTAAGGGATTTTTTTTAATTAAATCCAAACTGCCAGATTTTCCTTGAGTCTTATCCATTCCACTGAATCACATGTTCAGGAGACACGTGGGCACAGGTACAACTGCTTTGGTACTTTGTCAATTTTTTCAATTTTGTTCATGTATCTGAACTTTACTTGAGTATTTTCTGTACAGTACGTGACATAAGCGTATAAAAAAAATGACTTTTTTTTTTTTTATACCAAGCCTATGATGTATTTTTCGAACCCGGATACTGGAGGTGCAAGGAGACAGTGCTAACTACCACACCGCCAGTATTGAATCAAAGAATATAAAATATTAAATATGAATTTTAAAAAAAAACTCATTGGCAGTCATCTCAATAGCTTGATTGCAGTTGTTGTCGCCAAGGGTGGCACAACCAATTATTAGATTTAGGGGGCAATTACTTTTTCACATAGGGCCAGCTAGGTTTGGACTGCTTTCATTTAGAAACTGCATTTTGCATTTACTCTGTTATCTGTGCAATTTGAATTTTTTTTTGATGATCTGAATAATTTAAGTGTGACAAATATGCAAAAACCTAAAAAAAAAATCGAGGGGGGCAAATACTTATAGGAATTATAAATTCTGAATAAATAAATACTTATAGGACTTTATAAGAATGGGGAAAAAATATCGACTTACCGGAATATGGGAAAATTACACACACACACACACACACACACACACACACCAAATATGGACTCTCTCTGCCCTTACTACCATGTTTACACTGCATACACCTCCTGGGAATGCACCATGTGTACACGTACTAGCTTTTTTTAAACAACAAAACCACCTTCTCATCATCCAGAGCTTGGAGCTTGGTAATAACGGGTAACGTTATTTTCTTTTCCCCCTTTCTGGAGAGAAATGAAACAAAACAAAAAAAAAGAAAAGAAACACTAATGTGTAGGTATGTGTCTTTAAGCCTTAAATGGAAGCAGATGTTGCAAGTGAAGTGCTGAGTTTACACAGAGCTGTAATCAGAGCAAGCCTCATTCTTTTATTCCTCTGCCTGATTTCTTCTATTTTTTTTTTTCCCGCACAAATGAGTAGAGTGATGCAGGCCATGCAGCTGAAAGTGATTAGTGTTTTCGGTAGTGCTCGGGTTTTATCTGAAAGCCACGGTCGGAGAGGAGGAGATAAAAAAAACTTACAGACCGATTGTCGGTCTGTCTTTATCTAAAGCAATCTTTTAATGTTAAAAAAAAAAAAAAAAGAGGAGGTTGTTTTTTTTTTTCTTTTCTTTTCGCCCACAGGTTGAGGCATAACCTGTCTCAGTGAATAATCTTGGCAAGACATCGGGGGACATGTTTAAACACACTTGCACTTGATCGAGCGCAAATACGCATTATGAATCACATGCAGTGGCAACCCTGGAAGTGTCAGCATGATGAGTCTCTTTCTCCCCCTATGTTTATACACGGATTTCTCTGTCTGGAAACGGGGAGTAGAACTTCACAATTTCACAATGTATAGTGTGAGCCAAATGTTTGTACTCGAAATTAAACTTTTGTCCGTTTATCGAGCCAAATACATGAGTCAGTAATTCTTTTTTTTTTTTTTTTTATCTTATTGACTGGAAGAAGCAGTCACAATAACACATTAGTTACAATAACAATAAATAATGTGTTAGGAAAAATCATATGTTACCATGAAATCAGTAGCAATTTCCTAAAATACTGCACAAATGATTCAAATTCCTGTGACAACGATGTTGAATTATCAATTCTGACTGCGCAAAAGATGTTGTAAAAAGAGAGTTATGTTTAAACTGCAAACAAATAAGTTGTTGTGGTACAAATAAGCAGCATCATATGAGAGGGAAGTGAGAAGAATAAAGCATGGTGGTGGTGGACAGTCCTGTAAGTCTTGTAAGTTTCTCTTTATAATTCCACTTATTCCACTTTAGCATATCAGCTCTGTTAAGTTCTTGGTTCTGTGGTTAAATCCCAAAAAGCTCCAAATGGAAAGATAGTGCCCTAGGGCATACAATCACTTGTTCAACAAACCAAGCGGTGCCCTTGATCAGCCTTGGGATTCAGCCTTGTGTTAAAAGCTAGTTAGCTTTTTGGATGTAAATAATAAGGAACATGGACAGTTCAGAAGGACTTCGGAAGGAGACAAAGTGTTCATTATCAACAAATCAACATTATCAGATGAGTTTCTTGCTGAAAGTGCTTCACCCATGCTCGCGACCGACTGTTTATGGAATGAAATATTGTACAGAACACATGGGAAGCAAAGTTGAACATGCCAGTGCTGTTACTTTCTATTATCGCCACTCGTTGAGCACCTCTCGTCCAATCAGATTACTCGGTTAGAACTAACTGTCGTATAAGAGGAATAGAACACTCTGAAACACAATGTGAGGTGCTGTTAATGGCGAGTTAATGTTAACTTTGGCGAGGTAATATGTACAGTAACCACATCCATGCCACACATTGCTAACTTTCCAACAACAGCACTCCACACCATGCTTTATTGCCTAGATATAAAATGTTGTTTCTACATATGTTACTTAGTTAAATCATTCTATTTAAAATATTGTATTCTTGAAGAAGTCAACTGAGCAAAACTGTTTTTTTTAGTTTTGTTTTTTTTTCCTATATACATATATACATATGTACTTAGTGGTTAGGACTGTCCTGTCGGCTTGCATCTCCAGGTCCTAGGTTCGATTCCTGCTTCGGGTCTGCGTGTGTATATATATATATATATATTGTTTTTTATTCAAATTATATGTTCTTGGTAATGGCATATTTTTGTATCAGATTTTGCAACCTTCTGTACAGTAGGTTTATGATTAAACCTTTCATAGCAAAACATAGCAAAACAAACTGAAAAGCATGCTGTGGGTCCATGTGGAAAAAGCAAAAGCAGACACACAAATCCTAATTGCAATTTAAATACAGATGTGATTAAACATGCTGACTTTTGCAGGAATGAAGATGCTATCCAAAAAGGCAAACCAAACCAAGGTAAGCAAAGATCAGAGGACAGGCAATCACAGAAACAGCCAGTATACCACAGCTCAGAAGTTACTAAATGATGCAAGATTTTGAAAAAGTGTTGAGGCAAAAAAATAAATAAAATCTGTAAATGAGTTCTAGGTGTCTGATGAAGCTTGGGTTTAGAGTCAATATTCAGGGGAAGGTCTATTAGCTACTGCAGAGGTTGCAAACTAAAATTCCTCAAATGCAAGATGCATAAACATTCTTACTTATAAGGAAACTAGTGTACCCTAATACTTTGGATTATCAGCCCAATCGTAATAAAAATGCATCACGGAAACACCTCAGTCGGGAACAGCTGGCCTCGATCCGGAACCAATCAGAAGTAAGGTTGAATTGGAATGAGAGGTGTGGTGTAAACCTTTAATAATCCGTTTATAAGGTAAACGTTAGCCATGTAAACACTTGGTCTGATTCCATATGCTTGACCCACTTGCGGGAAACTCCAGGTGACGTGTTACGTTTCTAAGAGAAAAAATTGACCTTCCATTCCTGATCTATAAACTTCATTAGAACAATTGCTCAAACACAATGAAACCATTTAAACCATCACATTTTAACTTGGCTGTTTACATGGACACCAATTTGATGAAGCACCTAATCACAAGAGTTTAAACTGACAAAAATATAACGGGAGAATATTTTTCTTTAACGTTTAGGTTAGGTTAGACTTCGCATGTTTTCTGACAAATCGCGCCTTTTGCATTATGCTTGGTTACAAGAATATGATCGGTTAGACCCAGTGGATGAAAGTTCAAAGTAAACACAGGAGTGTTTATATAATAACATAAAGTGTTTATATAATAATAACGCTGGATGTGTAAATGGTTGGTTATTTATTGTTGTTGAAAATAACTTCCACTTCTGCTTTTCGTGAATGTAGAGAGGTAAATTCCACTGTGTCCTTTCAGCATTTACACTAAAGCTAACGCGCTTTACACATTACAGGTGATCAATGTATACAAGCAAGTAAAAAAAAAACATGTACACACAATTGTAAACATGAAAGAAAAATTAATAAATGCCGGCAAATTTTTGTACGGGTGCGTTCAAGTCAAACCAGGACTTTTGAGTGAACAGAATAACAGAACACAGTTATGAGCGTAAAACCTCCTTTTATTTCTCTATATAATCCCCTGCTACACTACTGCACTTATCCCAGCGTTTCATCAGTGCTTGGATACCATCGAGGTAGAACGTTTTCTCAGTATGTCCGAGCCATGTTCAGATTGTCTGCTTCACATCTGACACACTGGCCTCCCAGGAACTCCAGACAAGTGGAAATGGCTCCCTTAAGTGGCTTAAGTTCCTGTAATGTGCAAGTGGTGTTGGTAAATGATTGTGTGTACAGTTCCCACGGACAGATGCGTCTCATTCACAAGTTGTCGATTTTCAAACATCTGGTGTTCCACTCGTTGAATTCTCACAGGAGAGACTGCAGTGAGTTCTGAGAAACACCTCAACTGGGGATCAAACAGGCTTCTTTAAAATGTTTTCTAATATTTTACTGCAGCTTGGAAAGTCTCATCACCGTTCCGTGCTTGAAGTCTTCTTTAAACTTTTACACCTTCGTTCACAAGAAACTTAATCACAAGTTCCGGTTTGACTTGAACGCCCCTTCGTGTATGCCTTCTTATGTAAAGTTGCTAACAGACAAAGCTCTGTCTAAGCAGCTATCATGACTGAAAATGACTTGCCTTTACCGCTCCCACCAGTTATTAGTTTTTTT
>JAQMYG010000017.1:13059714-13072297 GCA_030014215.1 Clariallabes teugelsi
TCCAGGGCCCCGCCCATAGTACTACAACACTCTTTATTAGTGGCGCCAAATACTAGCTACATGGGACGGGTGCTACACACACACACACTCACACACTCATTCACACATTATGGGTAATTTGGGAACATCAGTGTGCTTACTCTGCATGTTTTTAAGACTGTGGGAGGAAACTGGAGTACCTGGAGGAAACCCACCAAGGTTTCAACAGCAAAAACATGCAAACTCCATGCACCCAGGACCGAGGCAGGATTCGAACAATCAATCCTGTAAATGCAGGATTGCTAACCACTACACCACCGTGCTGCCCTTTTTACAGTAAAATATATTTTGAACAAGAATTATTCCTGGTTGTGGCCTTGTGCACATGTTTAAGCTCCAGTGAAGGGAAATCTTGAAGCTACAGTGTACAAAGGCATTCTAGATGGCTGTATACGCTCAACTTTGCAATAACTTGGTGAAAGCTTATACAGTATACAGTATGTCTAGTATGGTCATTTACATTTGGCCATTACCACATTAATGGTAAACCATTAAAACGTTTCCAAGACACCTCAACCAACTCAAGAAACATTGTGTGTGGTGTTTTTTTTTGCCACTAAAATATGCTCATCAACATGGTGTCTGACTTGCAGTTGCTAACAGCTGATCTAAAAGACCACTATCACGACTGTGGAGTAGTCATCTCTAACGTCTGCAAATGATTTCAAAGTAAGCCTCATTAACTCATAATTAGGAAACCATTACTCCTGCTTCCCAAATGTTGCATGATGGTATGAAAATGGTAGGCACTCTTTACCTCCTATCCAGTTGTACATTACACTATCCTTACATAAACAAACATAAGGAAATTTGCACATTCAGTTGAATTGACTCTCTTTAGACAGCATTAAATTGCATTTCCTAATTATATGCGCATGTAACTATCTATCAATGTCCTCAAAACAAGACTAATTCAATTGAGAGAAATCTAATGGTCTGATTTAGATCGTTATCACAAGGAAATGTTCTGAAATAGAGTCAGGCCTAATTGCACTATACTGTACATTGAGTTTTTTTTTAATCTGCACTCATTCTGTATCTTTTTTTGTAATACAGTTGGCCATGAATACAAAATGCTAGGGGCCTTTTTTTTAAAGGATTTCACTCTTCAGAGGAATAAAACTCCTCAAAACATTTCTACTGACTTTAAACGTTTCGCAGTGCTTTTAATTTGCGGATAACTTAAAAATCATGATCGCTGCTCCAGACCTCCCATGAGGAATAAACAAGTCAGTGGGTGGATTTTCTCAAAATTCCACGAAAATGTAACCGAATCTGTGTGTGGTGCCCTGTGATGGAATGCAGTCCCATTCTTGTTTCAGTCTCACTACAACCCTGACCTGGATAAAGGAATACCTGAATGAATGAACATTGGTAGGCCAAAAAATGTTTAAGAGGAGGTTATAATAAAAGGAAATATCCAGTCCTTGAAAATACCAAACCTTGTGAAGAACACAGTCATGAGTGGTAGATGCCCTGATATAAACTTTGCCAATTCTTATGTACTTGTGTGGTGCACATTTGTACCAACACATGACGATGAGACCACCATGTTCAGTTTGTGTATAGCGAGTTATTGTGGGCACTTGCAGGAAGTTTTAACCTGAACATGGTGGTCCTATGGTCACCACTCCAGAAGATGCAGAGAATGCCTGCTTTCATGCACTTCGCATGTGCAAGTTGCAATCAGATTTCAGAGCTGTGCACTGCGTAACCTTACATAAAGATCATAATAGGTTGGAACGCTAAGGGCTCTAATGCATTAATTCATTTATTAATTATTAATTGATTTTATTAAAACAGAGTGGTGCTATAGGACTAGTTACTAATACTAGTAATAGAAATAAATGTCCTGGTTTTATTGTAACTCTTCTTGGTTATACTCTATCCAGATTGTAGTTTTTTCAAGTATCTCTTGAATACATATGTTTAGACACAAAAACACACATATGGTGTCTCTTAGAGCACATGTGTTGGCAGCATCATGATGCCATTAATCTAATTCTCAGATCTCAGACACATAGTGAGGAAAAACAAAAATGGACATGTCTTGAAGTAATAATCTAGGGAATGTAATAGTGCAATTATTTTTTAATACACAAAAAGGTTACATCTACGACAGTTACAGTATGCATATTTTATACTGCCTAATCCTGTGTACAGAGCCGGGGGGTGGGGGGGCTAAAGCCTATCCCAGGAGACTTAGGGCATGAGGCGGAGTACACCCCGGACAGGGTGTTAATACATTGCATGGCACACACACACCTACACACTCATTCACACACTACGGGCAATTTGGGAATGCCAATTAGCCTAATCTGCATGTGTTTGGATTGTGGGAGGAAACCGGAGCACCCAGAGGAAACTCCATGCACACTGAAGGTGCAAGGCAACAGTGCTAATCACTAATCCACTGTTCTGCCACTGTTTTTATCTCTATGTGATTAAATGTTATCACTATGTGAATAAAAAAAATAGATACAATAGTTAACAGAACTCTTTAATTATTTATAATTAAACTGCAATTGTGCCTTTTTTATAGAGTTTTATGTGGTGATTTGGGAAATTTGGAATAAACTAAATTAGACAAATAATACAGAGCAGAAAGTTTACATGAGAAGGAAATGATTCATTATGATTCACCTATTCATTACCACGTTCCACAAAGAATTCCCTGTAGCACCTTTAATACCCGATTAGACATGAAATAATAAATAGTAGGCATTAATAGCATGGTAATAGAATATAGTAATAGTACTATTATTTGAACGTGTTAGGAACCAGAACATGTTATCTGGAGCAGATAGGGTTAAGGACATTGCCCAAGAGTGTCAGCTTGGGATTTGCCATTTATACAAGCTTAATGCTCTGAATGCACCATCAGGACTCTACACATTTCAGGTGCTTCTGCTTCTGTAGTATTTGTTTGTTTGTTACATATTTATTTTGTTTTCGGTGGCAGTAGACAGGGTGAAAGTAGAGAGAACCTGCAAGAAAATCCAGAAAGAATGCAAGAAATTCCAACCCGAGCTCAGAAATGAACCAGAGGCTCAGGAGCTCTACCTCAGAAATACTAGCTGATGCACATAAATAAAAACATGAGGATGGAAAATCTTCTGTTATCGATCACATCAGGTATCAAAATCAGAGAGAGATGCACTTGTGGTTGGAGTGACTTTGACCTTGGCATGGTTGATGATGCCAGATGGACTGGCCTGAGCATTTTAGAAACTGCTGACCTCCTGGGATTTTCATACACAACAGGCTGTAAAGTGCAAAATCTTACCAAAAACAGTAAAAAAAAAAATAAATAAATAAATATATATATATATATCATTTTCAACAGTAGTAATGCAGAATATAAGACTAGAGCCAGACAGAGATGACCTCCTGTTTTCCACTTTTGGTTCACTGCATTGGCCAGATGGTTATATTGTGTGTGTGTGTGTGTGTGTGTGTGTGTGTGTGTGTGTGTGTGTGTGTGTGTGTGTGTGTGTGTGTGTGTGTGTGTGCGTGTATGAGCCTAAATGTGACATATCTGACAGACCAGCAGCATGTTGTTTGTATGGAGACAGCAGGAAAGAAGAGAGCAGAGGGATGGAGGAGGGGAATCCTTCCCACATTATCCTTTTTTCCTTTTATATATTCCACCCTCACACTGCCTCTCCAGCTCCTTCCTTGTTTTTTTTTTTTTTTTTTTGCTCCTACTTGCTTTATTTTAATTTATTTCATTTCCAATATACTACTGTAAGAATGATGATTGTATGAGTCAGGTTGAGGAAAATTTATTTTAATTGAAAATACGCCTTTACTGTAATGATTGTCCTAGAATAGGCATTCATATTATCACATCTAGCAGGATTTATTTCAGCCATTACACAGAATCATATTTTGCTGCAGCGTTATAAAACATTTATATGTATTTGACTCTTATAGACGTAATGGCTTTAACTTTTCCCTTTTCTAATTATGCAAGAAACTCTGGTTTAAAAACAGATGGTTATTAAAAAAAATATGTAACTTGGGTTATTTAAAAGTAAAGATTTGAGCATAAATTTCCCCATATGTAAAGTAAACACATTTTAAGCAGAAACTAAAATGATGTATTTCCAGAATAAGTTTTTTTTATTTTACTCTTTCTGTCATCAAGGTTGTAATTTTTGGATGCAATTTTCCCAGACAGCAGGTCCTATTGTGAGTGCTGAATAGCATCGGACATTAGTGATGGGTCGTTCTTCAACGATTTGTTCTTTTTGACGTGACTCAGAAGAACGAGTAGTCTCGGAAAGTGATTCGTTCATTTTCTACTGGGAGCGCATGCGCAAAGCATCGCAAAAACCTCCGTAGGTTATGTACAGGAAACATAAGTGAGTAGTTACCTTTAAGTCTTTGGTCTGAATCAATCACATGACTATAGATGCTATGCAGTGCAGTACACAGGAAACAGAATTGATCGATTCTTCTCAATGAGTCTTCTACTCCTGGTCGTTCGTTCTTTTGTCACGTGACTCCCATAGACACTATGCAGTACAATAGATTCAAAAGAACGAATGACTCTGACCAGAAGATATGAGAGGTGAGCTGCTCATTCTGTTTATCATAATATGTCCTTAGCTGGATTGTTTTTTTTTTTCATTACTGGAACTAAAGCCAAAATTTGTGTATCTAGACGCGTTTATTTAATAATGTCTGTTTATTTAATAATGCAACATTTTATTTTATTTCTAATCAAAAGAACGAAATGAACTAAATGACTCAAAAATAAGATTCATTTTGATGAACGACATTCAAAGACCCGAGTCACTAAAATGATTCAAACTTCCCATCACTACTGGACAGCATCGACTCTTATTGGACAAGGGGCATTTAAGCAAACCAGCTCATTTGATTGCATAGAATAACAACACAGTTATTAGAGAAAAAAAAATACATTTGTTTCTCTTTATTTCCTTTCCCAGTGCTTGGATACCATCAAGGTAGAAAGTTTTCTCAGTACGCCCGAAACCATGATCGGACTGCTAGTTTCACACCATCGCCACTGCTGAAACATTGGCCTCCCAGTGTTATTGCCACATACCCTGTATAGTCTTGAGCTTTCCATTTGAACATGTTTGGAGATCCTGGGAAGCCAGCAAACTTTCAGACATGAAGCAAGCAGTCTAATCACTGGGAAAACTCTTTACCTTGATGGTATCCAAGCACTTACAGTATGAAACACTGGGATCAATGCATTAGTGTAGCAGGGGATTATATAAAGAAATAAATGCAGTTTTTACTCTCATATCTGCGTTCTGTTATTTTCCACTATCAAAAGTCCTGGTTTGACTCGAACGCTCTCTTATAACCCTCCCCACTAGTTTGTTTTTACTTCAACAACCAGTTAAATTGTTGATCATGATGATAAATTCTTCCACAGATCCACAGCTTTGCAATAACAATATGTTTTTGTTTAATTTTTGTTATTTTGCTTGGATTTTAAATCAGCACTCCGCAAAACATGTTTTTTTTTATATTTTTAATAACTTTTTTTTTCTCATTTTCTGCTTACTAATTCTTGTTGAGTAATATTTTGAGCATCTGGGGTCATGGAACAGCTGAAACAGATGCCTTTCACATGCTTATTGCTCTTGATTATTGAATTGTGCACTAAAATGATCTCAAGGCCTATGGCGAGCCATGACACAGAAGTAGACGATTACATTTTCCACTGTGTAAAATTTGTATAGTGTGTCACATATCTATTTTAAATAAGGCTGAATTAAACCTAGATATCAAACATACAGTGTATTTATAAGGGGTTAAGTGATTATGAATAAGTACATTTATATTTGGCAATTAGGCTTGTTTTATTTAGATGATGAAAGAAACAGTCAGAATGCCCCATGTAACCCATGTAAAACAACTAAAGTAGCTGATTGCCACCAAATTTAACAAGAACAAAATAATGACCGAGAGGCAACAAAAGCACCAGCAGCCACTTTGCCCAGCTATCCACGAGCTCCTGCAGGGTGAAGTCAATTGAAACCAGTGTTTAGTCGTTCAAAGAGCTGAAGAATAGAGCCATAATCCATTTCAACAAGGAAACAGTCATGCAAAGTGGCAGACTGGGCATTTTGTGCCTTAGCTTCTTTCTCATCTATTTTTCCTCCAGGCCTACTCCATGGATTCTTAATCTTTTCTCCAAAGATTTAACAGATTACAGAGGTCTCTCTTGCCATATCACTGCTAAATGTGTTTTGCATTGCTGCATTCTATCTTATCACAAAACTGAAATTCAATTTTATAAAGATTCTATAGCTCAGGGGCCAAACCTTTTTGACAGATTAAAATTTTTTAAGCCTAAATTATTTGCTCCTTTGAGCCTTAAAGTAGGATAACATTGAACGAACAAACATTTGCACATGGTCTACATTTTGCACACCTGGGATTTTGCACATTGTTCTGCTTGTGACTGGACATTGTTTTTCTATTTCAATTCTATTTCCTTACTTGTACATATTGTACATTTTACAGCTAAAAGTCTTCTATATTTACTACATTTGCATAATATTTATTATATAATTTCTTAAAATTATATTATTTATTATTTTCTATATATTTTATACTTATTTTATATTCTTTATTTGAATACTCTAATATTTTTTACTCTCTTTTTAATTTTTTTTTATTATATTATTTTATATTTTAAATTTGAATACCCTATTTTTCTTTTTTTTTCTTTTCTTTTTTTTTTTTAGGTCATGGGCAAGACAAGCATTTCATTCGATATCATACTGTGTATGGCTGTGTACGTCCATCCATTGGATCCAGTTTGGCAGCAGGGAACCCCAAACTTCCCTTTCCCCAGCCACCTCAGCTACTGTAACTCTGACTGGGGAATCCCTAGGCGTTCCCAGGCCAGTGTGGAGATATAATCTCTCCATCTAGTCCTTGGTCTGCCCCGTGGTCTCCTACCAGCTGGTCGTGCCAAGAACATCTCCCTAGGGAGGCGTCCTGGTGACATCCTTACTAGATGCCCGAAACACCTCAACTGACTCCTTTCCACGTAAAGAAGTAGCGGCTCTACTCCGAGTTTCTCACGGATGACTGAGCTTCTCATAAGTGAAAAGCCAGCTACCCTTCTGAGAAAACCCATTTCGGCTGCTTGTATTCACGATCTTGTCCTTTCGGGCATGACCCAATGCTCATGACCATACAGTAGGTGAGAGTTGGAACGAAGATCGACCGGTAGATTGAGAGCAATCGGTAGATTGTCCTTGTCTCTTTTCGTCACAACAGTGACGTGTACGTGACAAATTAAATTTTTATTTTTCTTACTGTTATTTATAAAGTATATATTATTTTTATACAATTTTATAATTTAATGCTTAGAAATCTATGTTAGAATTTCTAAAAATATCAGGAATCGTGCTTTATTTTTCATAACAAGAGTTCTACATGGACCTGATGTGATGGGGAAACTCTCAATAATGTGCAGTAAAGTGTTACTTTCTGTTAGTCACGCAATGGCATGTTCTGCTAGCTGTTCAATAGACACCATTAAATTACATGCACATAGACATTCCCATTATATTCTGTTTTCTCACGATACAGTATATACTGTCGCTGTAATGTTAGCCATAGTAGCAGTCACTAAAACTGAGTATTGCTGCCTAAAGCTGGTATGCTGTCTATATCAAACTATCTGTATTAAGAAAAATAATATGTCAAAACAGTACAGTGAAACCTCGGATTACGAGTAACTCGGTTTACGAGCGTTCCGCAAGACGAGCAAAGATTTTTAATAAATTTTGAAATAAATTTGTCCCAAAATTAAAGGGGGTTACAGGAGAAGGATAGTGAGAGAGACGAGGAAGGAGAAAAGGAATCTTATGCCATACACCACCAAATGGCCCACCAGCTGGATTATCTCAGCCATCAACACCAGGCGGTGGACCCACCTTAATATCTTCTCCGAAAGTCAGGCAACAAATACCACTGCTATGAATCCCAGTACCACAAGGTTTATGATCTTCTCATTGTTGTGCTCCTCCAACAGCAACTACAGTAGGTATCCCAGAGCTGCTGGATGAACGTGAATGGGTGGATGCTTCCCATGTGGCTAAGGAGTAAAAGTACTCTAGCATGTTGATGACCAGAAACTGCTGAGTCACAAAAATTTGCGATTTGGAGAAGCCCCTTGATTCCATGACATGCTCAAAAATTCAGTGAAGGCCTCGGGTCTTTCCTGTGGTCCTATATTGGAGAGGATGATGTGGGATGTGCAGGTGACTTGGGTGCCACCCTGACAGGACCAAATCAGGTGAAATCTGGAGGATTTGCTGATTCTGGGTTTGGTGGATGCTGGGAAGGGTTTGGATAATGTAGGAAGTTTCTATGATGGAGTATCTTCCTCAAGGCTTGATGTGTCTTTGAGGTTTTCATTTTATTTTCATTTAGCAGGGTTTCCCCTTTTTGATAAACACACACACCTATACACAGACACAGACTCTGTTCTGTGAGGTGCAGCTCTCCTTTGTCTTTATCACTTTCAACACTCACTAATTAGAGAAACTTCTCCTCAGGCGTAGTTTCCCTGCCATTTACCTTTCCTGGCTCCCCACCCTCTTCACAGACTGGTGCTTGACAACTCCAGTACTTTCACGAGTACATGTTACATTGGAAAGGTTTAAACTGATCAGACATAACATTAAAAGCTGACAAATTGCCCAAAATTGTATAGATTCCCCTTTTTGCCACCAAAACAGCTCTGTAGGCATGGCTCCACAAGACCTCTGAAAGTTTGCTCTGGTACAGTATCTGGCATCAGGACATTACAGTAGCAGTAGATCCTTAAATTGGTGAAAGTTACAGTACAAGTTGGGACTTCAATAGATCAGACTTGCTTGTCCAGCACATTCCATGGAGGCGCAATCAGATTGAGATCTGGGGAATTTGATCAACAACCTTGATATCTTGCCTGCTACGCACCATAAACAGGAGGCTGTGATGCTCTGGATGTTCCCATACCTTTCTATCATAGCCAGCATTAACTTTGTCCATCAATTTGTGGTACATTAATTTATCTGATGGATCGGACCAGAGGAGCAAGCCTTTATAAGTAACTAACGAAAGTCTTATTACAGGAGATACAACCGAGAAGAAGAGATGATTGCATTATACAATTTCAGGGGTTTGGAATGTGTGTGTATATATTTGGGGCTGGGTAAACAAGGACCTAATAAGGCAGGTTTCAACATTTTATGTACTTCGGAAACAAGAGCCGGAAGTTATATTAAATGCTACCAGAACACCTAATTGCCAAAAGACACAGAAAAACAACAGATACATTGCTCAGTGGATAGTCAAAAGAATTAGTACAAGTCCTTTGGGAATGGCCGGATTGAAACAAAGCCATTTAGACTTAAAAGCAAAACAACAGCAGCATGAAGAAGGCAGTTTAATTTTCTTCCCGCAGGGAGTATTAATTTATTGTTGCAGGCATTCTGAGAAGTCTGGAACTGATTCAGTCATAAAATACAAAATGGTTTTCTATGAAATGACATAGTAGATAAACTGTCCATGTGCACTAAGGGGAAAGTACCTTTTCACACAGTTTTGTTTTTGTTACTTCCTGCATATCCTTCAATCAACCATTTATGTTCTTTATTACTGATTGCTGATAATCAGCATCATATACCGTATTATGATGTTCCCATCTATTTGCTTCACTGCAGGTATGGTGTTTGTTGGAGGTTCCATGTAGCCCTTTTTTGTCCAAACATGAAAGCTTGAATTATGGCTCTGATTGGTCTGAATGCCAGTCATCTCTGTGGGATTTGTTTTCACCATGGCGGTAAGGTAATAGGGGAAATGACGATAAGATGTAGTTATTTGCTTGCTTTTCTCTGTGTAACTGTTGTTCTTGTTGCTTTCAGGTCACTGCTTCTCTCTTACCTTTCTAAGAGTCTGAAATCATGCATATGAACCAGCCTAAGGATTATTAGTTATGTTTCCATGAACATCTTATATAATCCAACCAGCTTTAATGACAGGTATGTTAATTAAAAAAAACAAAAAAAAAAACAGCTATCACTCTGCAGCTATTTTTCATTTAAGTGCAGTTTGATTTTTTTCCCCCTGAGAACCCTGAATTGCCATCATCCCTCCCACATAAAACTTCTCCAACCAGTGACAATATTTTTTTTATAAGGATACCAGATGCAGATTAAACAAGAACATTTAGCAGCATTTAAATCTAGTACTTAATTAAAAGTCAAAAGCATTCACACATCATACATGCTCTAGTCATTTTTTATTGGGTAGTACCCACTGTTTTTTCTTCGAACTGCCTTTGCTCTTTATTGCACAGATTCTTCCCCTTGTTGTAAACATTCCTATGAGAGTCTGGTCCATGCTGGCATCACATGATTGCTGCAGCTTTGCACATAATTGCATATTCTCATAACTGCTCCCACTCTACTACTGCCCAAAGGTGTTCTACTGGGCTGATTAGAAAATGTGTCAGGAAAACCATTTCCCAAACCATTACACTGCTACAGAACCCATATACATCAAGGTTATGATTTCGGAGATGCTCCTCAGCTCACCATGGGTTTAAGGAGTAACACAAAGCATATTCGGTCCAAAGATTCATGCTGTTGAAGACAAATTCTGACCCAACCATCTACGTGTCACAGCAGAATTTGTGATTCATCAAATTAAGCAAAACATTTCAGTCTGTTCGGATTTAGTCAGCCTGTTTTAAATGTAGTCTCAGTTTCCTGCTCTTGGCTGAAAGGAATGGAAGTAATTTGCCTCAAGGTTAAACATTCTGTAAAAACTGATAATTTGATTTATTGTAGTCTTTCTGACAGCTAGAACCAGTCTGGCTATTCTTCTTTCACCTTTGGCAATAACAAGGCTTTTTCATTTGCAGATGTTTTTTGTTCCTTGCAACATTATGTGTAATCTCTGGACACTATTGTGTGTAAAAATCTATGAAGATCCACAACAACCATGAATATGAAGTGATGGTCTCGACATGAATGTGGACATGATAGAATGAATAGACTACATAATAGGGTTCAAGTGTTACCTTTGGTGACCCATAAACCTGTTCCATCTTCTGTTGCTATTCTTAGCAGAAGTAGTTTATAATATCCATCTATCAGACCATCATTGGTCCTTCACTTTAGCGGAAAGAGGAGAGGCCTGCAGCGGATACATACTGATAATTGGGAAGGATCTGATTAGGCCATAACATAGTGCAGATTTGAAGCATGGAGACGCTCATGGAGATTCGGCTCTCAACTTCCAATTAGCTATAATAGATATGTCAGGTCACTGGCGTTGGGATAATCTACTTGTTATGACTAATGCATTAAGATGAACAAGTCTGGCCTAAAATAGTCCCTAAATCAGGCGCCTTATTTCTTATCTACTGGAACATTATAATTTGGAATTGTTCTGTCTGGCTGTTCCTCCTATATAACCAATTTGTTCTATAGACCCTCAACCAAGCCCCTGTACAGCTCTTGTATGTGACAACAAATCTGATGTAAAAACAAACCAGCTGCCATTTTGTCTGGTAATTGCTTTTGAGGTCTACAATCCTAGATGGACATTTTTATCAGCTGTCAGCTAATAAAGACTAAAGAGATTTGTCGTTAGCAGCCATCTAGCAGTGAAACAAGGCTTATCCTGATAAGTCTCCCATCATGCAATAAACGTTCAGTAAATGTTGCAAAATATTTATTTTATTATTTTAATACATAATGTACGTATCTTACATTTAAAAAAGATGCAGGAAGTAAATTAAGCTGTTGATAGGTTTTCATTGTCGCTATTAAGCTATTCATGGTATTCAGTTATTTTTGTCCAGTCTAATTGTGTAAGCATGGGCGTGGCCAAGTGACACATATTACAATCCACCCTTGGTTGTTGTCAAGCTTATTTATTGGTATCTTTTGTTTTGTCAGGAAGATGAAGCCCAGAGGTTTTCTCTCGCAGGCTAAATGGCTAAATACACAGGTGTGAGCACACACGCAGCAACCTCAGGGGCTCATCAGACAGCACACATAGCAGAGTGATGCCTGAATAGGAAGGTAGGGAGAAAAATGTGTGCGACGTGTTTAAAAGCAGAATGTACTGTAAATTACACTTATTCTTTGCTTAACCAATGTCTCAGTTTTACTAAATGATAGTTTAACATTAGATCATACTTGAAGAGATCACTGAGATCAGGTGATATTTACCACCATAGCATAAATCATTTGAGCTAAAGGCTGATACAAATTGGTAATATGCAGTACATGAAGTTTCTTAACATACAGTATGACTTCACCCAGTGGCTGATTTAGCAATTTGGGGGCTCAAGGCGAACATGGATATGGGGCCCTCTGCATTCAGTGCTTTTTTAAAAGTCTTACTTTAAACTTCCATTCACTCTTCATTCCACAGCAAGGAAAAAAAAAAAAAACATAAATAGGTTAACTAATGCACAAACAATTTTCTACAATTAGAATGTAACTCATTGTCAGTTTACATATCTGATACAGATACC
>JAQMYG010000017.1:13223235-13237426 GCA_030014215.1 Clariallabes teugelsi
TTACTGGTATAATCAACATCCGTGCACGCGTGTACTGTTTACTATAACACTGTGACCACGTGTGTGTGTGTGTGTGAGAAACATATTTTATTTTGTGTTTATAAGCGCGTGCGTACAGCGCGCGTGTATTGTTTTAAAAATCCATTTTTCTCTCCCTCTCTGTATCTGTCGTATTTCACTTTACCTTTGAAAAGAATCGCGACAGAGCGGAGTTTCTGTGTAAGGCAGAGAGTGTGTGTCTGTATGTGTGTGCCAAGCCGAGAGGAGGAGAGGGTGGGAGGGGGTCTGTAAAGGCAAGAGTGTGTGTGTATGAGGTCTTATTATCACTTTTATAGCATGATTTCTCTTGTAAGGGCCTGGAGAGAAAGGGACAAAGAATCAATGCAAGCTACACACAAATACTGCACAGGCCTACAAACCAGTTACCCCAATAATATTAATGCAAATAGTAGAAAAATGTACTTTTTTAAATTTGTTTTCTCAGTTTCCAGTGGGCAGACGGACGGCGTGTGATATCTACTGGCATGGCGTCTCCTTCCATGATAACGAGAATATTGTTTCAGGGCAGGTCAACAAGTTCCCAGGTAAGTCATTCACCTTCTTAATGATGATTATGATTAATCAGTTTCTAGCACTGTTAATAGTTGCGTTACTTGAAATTTAATTTCACATTAAAGCTAACAAAGTACAAAGCTGTTTTGAAAATATTCTATGCATGTTTGCTCTACATTCATTCATTCATCTTCTATACCATTTATCCTGTACACAGGGTCACGTGGGGCCTGGAGCCCATCCCAGGAACCCTAACCCTAGGCAGGTATCCTTCCTCGAAGCTTGGGGCACGAGGCAGGGTACACTCTAGATGGGGTGCCAATTCTTGACAGGACACACACACACTATAATTGTGTTCATTCACACACTACGGTCAATTTAGGAACAGCAATTAGTCTAATTTGCATGTCTTTGGACTGTGGGAGGAAACCGGAGAACCCGGAGGAAACCTGCCACCAGGAAGCATGGAGAGAACATGCAAACTCCATGTACACAGGTTCGAGGCGGGAATCTAACCTGGAACCTGGAGGTGCAAGGCGACAGTGCTAACCACTAAGCCATTCTATGGTCTTTAGAATTGCCTATAAGTTTTAAATCCATTATACAAATAATTGAATTGGCTTTACAGTAAAATATCAAAAGTATAATCATGTAACACTAAATACCAAAATTAGTTTATGCCACTCACTGTAATACCGTAATACTTTAATACCTTTTTTATATTCGAGAATTAATATATAACTGTTTTCCTGGTTGCCGTAGTTGAAACAGATGAAGTCAATTCTGATTGTATCTGAATTAAACATTAGTGATAGAGCTGCAATCAGGCTATCAAAAATATTGCATTTTCACAAATAATGCAAAGCACTACAATTTTGATTAAATGCTTCCTCTAACAAGTGGTAATCAGGATCTTTATATGCTCCGTGTCCCATTGGTGAACATTCCTGCTTGACTATTACACAAATAAATGCTAGTTCCAGCTGTAGCTGTGGTTTTGGATGAACCGCATACTGTATATAATCCAAGAGCAGACAAATCACATGGCTTTGCAATAAATACAGATGTCTTACAGCTGCCTTTCCCTGGAATGTTCTCTTCAAGAGGTCATCCTGGGTTCAAACAACCACAGATTATCTTTGCACTCAGACCACTATGAGGGACGATGTTAAATTTGTAGAGCTTGAAGACGATGCCTGGTCATTCCCTTCAAATTGCAGCAGCAGCAGCACAAATATCCTGGGGTCGAGTTTAATCTAAGTAAAGTCCATAAGCAGGAGACACTAGGTTTATGAGTGGCATATCATGGTACAGCTTGGATGTCCAACCTTTTTTTTTTTATAGGTCACAGTGATTATGTGGACTTTTAGAAAAGCTAGACTATTACAGTATGTCTTGAAAGAAAAGGCTGTCCTCAGTTTAAACAGTGTGTAATGTGAGCAGAAAAGGTGCATGTGTCGTGAATGGCCTACTCCTTGAGCCTACTGTACTGATGAGTGGATGGTATACCAGTGCCATAGGGGCACCTGCTGCTACGAACACATTAGGATAAGACCTGTTGTGATAGTGAAGCAATGTTGTAGAGCATGGAGTGCCTGGCTTTGGAAGGCAAATCTCAAAAAGGTATTGTGTTCGAGACCATAGGAACATGGAAATACTGTAGGTGTTGTGCAGATCCACTGGCACGAACCTGTCCTATATTTGCATGGCCTGAGTTAGATCTGACCATTTTAACATGGGTGTGGAAGGGATGGATAGAAACCTTGTTCTTCTTCTGGCTGAGAAAATACGTTTACAACCTGGAGTGGGACAGTCGTAGCTCAATCCGGAAGGTCCCAGGTTCGAACCCCAGTTGAGCAAGGCCTTAATCCTTAAGTGCTCAGATCTATAATGAGATACAAATGTAAGTTACTCTGAATAAAGGCATCTGCCAAATGCCATAAAATGTAATGGCAAACCTGGTGTCTAATATCGATGAGGCCCCGAGGACCAATAACGTTAAAAAAGGACCATGTACAGTATCGCTGTGAAACTCCCATCAGGACCCACTGAAATTTGGACCCACAGATTCCACTTTGGGTACACATATGCTAGCGGTATGTAACTATGGACTATGGAAGGATAGAAACCGAACTCCAGCTCCAGTGCAAAAGGCTCAGTATGTTTTTGGACCATGTTAGCTGCCCTAGCAACAAACACATATGAACCGATAATGCAAAAGGAGGAACCCAGTCTTCCACCCCAGCTCAGTACGTATTGATCTCCAGAGAGGCCCAGACAGAATTAATCTCTTTGTAGCTATAGAAAATCGGTTACCTGACCATAGTTACAAATCACTTCTTTTTGGTGTACACATAGTCTGACATGGAAGGAGTGAGAGCTTGAAAGAGAACAATGGCTGTATGACAGCTGTACTTATTGAAAAATACTGCATCATGCATCACTTTGTCACTTTGCTGAAAGTTCTTGGCATGTGTACACTACGTCCGTTCACATAAAGGTTTCCAGGTGATCCTCACCCACTCCTGGCTGTGACACTTTGCGTGAGACTTTGTTAAATCTCAACCTGACCTCACACTAAGCCACGTTAATTAACTTTGTCATTGATTTCAGGGTTTGTCAATGTTAGGGATTTTTTTCTCCAGTATGAAACACTGTACTGGGAATACACAGCTCTGTCTCTGTTCGTGTGCAGGAATGATTGAGATGTTGCGCAAGATCAATTTAAGTCGTGCGGTGCGCACCATGCAGCAGCTTTTCCCAGAGGAGTACAACTTCTACCCTCGCTCGTGGATCCTGCCCGAGGAGTTTCAGCTGTTCTCTAATCAGGTACAGAATCATATGCACAACATTGAGTGTTTTATAATTTTTTTTAAATTATGAAAAAAAAATTCAGATACAGATTCTGTATAATGTTTTCCTTATATGGGAAGTATGAGCTGAAATCCCTTTTTTGTAATGGATTGAATGATTTTTAAATAAATTCTAAATCCTTACATAAGGCGCAATACAATGCACCTTAAGTGTCTGCGGAGGAACCGAAATTAGCATTCAACCGGTGCAACTAGCTGTTGTACTCACGGCTTGGCTGGCAGAGCATATACTCGTAACTGCTCACAAATAACATTTAAACACCAAGCAATCCAGCTTAGGGCTTCTTTATCAGCAGCTGTCCTTGTACTTGGCACATCCCCAGTGTGCAGTCCTTTCTTCTCACTTTCACTCACACACAGTCTATTTCTGTTTACTTGCCAGTAACTGATTCAATGTAAACCCATCTTAAGCCTTTTAACTGCCAGGAAATCAGCTTACTATGAATGACGAGTATAGATAGGGGATCTAAATGAATTCTATAAGGGCTGTTCAAGTCAAACCGGGATTTCTCGTAAAAGAAGGTGCAAAAACTGATGAACATTAACTGAAGCACAGTATGGTGATGAGACTTTTAGTCTTAGTAGAACATTTGAATGGTGCAAACGTTTTCCATACATCCGTGATTGCCCGTGCTAGCCGAGGTGGCTCGGAGCCCACTGCAGTCGTTAAGGTGAACGTTCAGTGTGTGGAACTCCTCATCCACCAACTTGCTGAAGAGATGCATTTGTCTATACACACAATCATTCACCAACACCACTTGCACATTACAGGAACTCGGCTAGGAATTATTGCCACATCCCCCCTACAGTACTGACCTCGCTCCAAGCCATTTCCACATGTTTGGGCCATTAAAGGAGTTCCTGGGAGGCCAAGACAGACAGTGAAACAGGAAGTCCGATCATGGTATCCAGGGACTAGTGAAAAGCTGGGATAAGTGCTTTGATGCTGCAGGGGAGCATTTACTCTCATAACTGTGAGAGACAAAAGTCCCGTTTAAACTTGAACGCCCTTAGTTTAAAGGGAGTTTCTTAATATTTGAGCTTGTTCTACAGTTCTACTATTCGCTTCCCTGTCTGGTTGCTTGGGTGACATAATTGTGTTTGTCACTATCTAACTGTATAGTACATTTTGATTCCAAATGCGCTAGAGGGCAGCAGAGTTCTACTGTATCTTCTAACCTAGACTATGAATACTCAAAAGAGGTTTTTTTTTTTTGTTGCTTTAATTTTTTCCTTTATTTCTACCTTATTAAATGATTTTCTACTGAATAATTTATAGATCCGTGTGCTGAAGGACAGTGACTCCAGCCTGAAACCCACATTCATCGTCAAACCCGACTCGGGCTCCCAAGGCGACGGCATCTACCTCATCCGTGACCCCGCCGACCTCCGGGCCATCCCGGGATCACAAATCAAGCAGGCGGTGGTTCAAGAGTACATTCATAAGCCTCTTCTCATCGACAAGCTCAAGTTTGACATTCGCCTTTATGTTCTTGTCCGTTCGCTGGATCCTTTAGAAATCTACATTGCCAAAGAAGGTCTTTCCAGATTTTGCACCGAACCCTACCAGGAACCGAGCCAGAAAAACCTCAATCATGTTTACATGCATTTAACGAACTACTCGCTGAACATTCACAGCGGGAATTTTGTGCATTCGGACAGCTCCAACACTGGCAGCAAGCGCACGTTTTCCAGCGTCCTGTATCGACTCGCCTCCAAAGGAGTGGACATTAAGAAAGTCTGGTCAGATATTATAGCGCTGGTTATCAAGACGGTTATTGCACTAGTTCCTGAGCTGAAGGTCTATTACCAAGCTGATATTCCACCAGGCAAACCAGGACCTACTTGTTTTCAGGTAAGTTTAATGATTCAAACCATACGCAGTATGATATGCAGTGATATATGACACATATGACATATATAACAGTTCGAGACCTACTGTAAAAATGGAAAGATAAAAAGGAAGGAATCTAGAACAGGAAGATAAAAAGATTTGAATGCAATAAAAGAAAAATTGCACTAAAAAATTTGGAATGAATGTACAAATTTACAAATTAAGATATACAGTATGAACAGGAACAATTACAGAGACACTAACATACTGTAGGACGAGTCGAAAATGGAGCAAAATGTCATTACTTGATCTTCATAATAGTATGCAACCATTGTGAACTGTAACCATGGCAACAAAGATAAATGAATAACTTTACATTATTCCATGAACAATTCGTAGATCCTGGGCTTTGACATCCTGCTGATGAAGAACTTGAGGCCTGTTCTGCTTGAGGTCAACGCCAATCCGAGCATGAGGATTGAACATGAACAGGAGGTGAAAACAGCAAGTCTAGTCTTTTAATCAAATATTTAAGGTATTCAGACAATCCTGTATAAAAATAGGTGGAGAAACGGATGTATTTAGACAGGTGTTTTGCATGATAAACTATCTGAGGTGTTCATTGAGCATTGAGCATATGTGAAGACGATTCCTCATGCTGCCAGAACCTACACCTGACCAACTGAAGCAACCCCAGGTTATAATACTGCCTCCAGAGGCTTGTAACGTGGCCACTATTGCATGATGGGTGCATCGCTTCATGCACTTCCCTTCTTACCCTGAGACACACATCGCTCTGGTATAGACTCAATCTGAACTCATCAGATCACATGACCTTTTTTGCACTGATGGACCCAGCTGTTTAGTCCCAATCCTGTGAGTTCTCATCACATTGTGTTTGTAAATGTTCGCTATTAAACACAGATGTGATCTACACCACATTTCTCACATTTTACAATGTCCTCATGTAAACAAACCACATGTCTTTTGTAAAGTTGACAGTTCAACACTTTCTTTCCATGTTTTTGGTAATGCATTGAATTATGCTTAACCCAAGTCTCGTTGTCTTTGCCTGATGCAGACCAATTAATAATCCCTTCATAAACAGTGACATTTCTTTTGGCCAAGCAGATTGAGCAGGCCCAGGTGACTTTTTCTTTTTTTTCTTTTTTTTTCTTCTTTTGGATCAAGATGGGAAGAGGCACAGATGGCAGCAGTTTCAGTCACAAAGCCTGCTCAGCTGGCTGGGTTTCAATCGGAACAGTGACTAAAGTGACATCTGCATTCAGATGAACATGAAAGATGTCAATAAATAAGGTGAACATGAGCTTACATTCAGTGACCATAATGCTGGAAGGGAAGTGTTCATGTGGCATACACTGGACGAGCAGGTATATTACACCGTAGGATCTACAGTATATTACTGTCATGCTTGGGTCCACTTGAGTCATTGCTGAACAAACAGGGCAAAGTTTCTTCTGGTGATGAAACATATCTATCCTGGTAAGATTATCATCTCCTGTGATGTGCACATATTTTACTTGCCAGAGGCAGCAGGCTCTCCAACATCTGGATTCTAACAGTCAGCTCTGATAAGAGAGAAATCCCCACACCACTGAAATGGAGGCTTTCTGGACGGCCAGACTTTCAGACTCTATTCACTGTATTCCTAGTATGTGTTCACTGTCTCCACAAAGTCTAGACTGCACAATGTTGTCCACTTTGTTCGTTAGATCCTCACCAACCTCAGCCAAGTTTAACGGTTGTGGCTGAATGATCTGAGGCTGGTTTTGAATTGGGGGATCTTGTTAGGAAAATGTACTGGGAGAAAGATGATCAGTCCTACTAGAACTGACTGTGTTCTAGCCATCGGAGGGCCAAAGTTTCTGTTGAGTCATGTAGTGGGGACAGTGCAGACATCAATGTGTATGTCACCAGGACGTTATCCATGTGCCTGCCAAGAGATAGGAGCATATTGTAAGGGGCAGCAGAAAAGAGCCTTATCATGGTGACATGGCTCTGGGTCATTCCTGCTCCTGCCTTTATGCAAATCATGGCCTTGGTGTTATTTTGAGGAAGCTGAAACATATTTAGGAATCTCAGCAATATTTGTCTGGATTTGTTATCAGCAAAACCAGAAAGGCTTGTTATGTCTATGCTGTACTGTATTAACATGTGGTTTGGAAGTGGAATAAAATGTTAATTGTTCCCATTGTTCTATTGTTTGTATAACAAGTATTTTGTGATTTGTTTACTCACTCGTCGTCTATACCAGTTTATCCTGTACACAGGGTCATGGGGGGCCGAGCCGATCCCAGGAGACTTGGACAGGGTGCCAATCCATTGAAGGCACACAAACATGCACACACACTCATTCACACACTACGGGCAATTTGGGAATCAGCCTAATCCGAAAGCACAGGGAGAACATGCAACCTCCATGCACTCAGGCCTGAGGTGGGACTTGAACCCACAACCTGAAGGTTCTGCCTGTGAATTGTTCTTGTATGGAAATTCATCCATCTATTATCTAAACCACTTATCCTGTGTATCTTATCATGTGGGGCCTAAATCCTATCCCAGGAAACTTGGTGCACCCTGCCATTCCAACACACAAGCACACACACACACACACACACACACACACACACACACACACACACACACACACACACACACACTCATCGTATTTATGCACTTTGTCAATTTGGAAACACCAATTGGAGCATGTTCTAAGACTGCAGTAGGAAATGGGTGTACCCATTACATGTAATCTCCACTTACTTAGACTATGGAGATTCAAACCCCCAACCCTGTACAGTAGGTGCGAGGAAATACTGCTAACCACTAATCCACCTTATTCAAATTCAATACTTTCATTTACTTTATACTGGAACGCCACTAACAACTCCTTGGTGTTATGTCTCAATGTTTCAGGTGTCGCCTGGTGTTTTCGAGTACGTACCTAGTCCAGTAGACGAAGAAGTCAAAGTAGGTGTCATTAGAGATACACTGCGCCTTATGGATCCGGCCCAGAGGAAACCACCCACGTGAGTGTGTTTTTCTTTCAGGGGTCGCTAGACTTAACGAGACGCGAGTGCTGATAATGGTAGGAGGAGAAAAGCGAAAGCAGCAGCGAGGAAAGCCTGAACGTGAACTCGAGAGGTCTGTGACATGCTCCCACACGCATATTTACTGTATGTCTTTAGTGTAGTAAGGGTCATTCTGTTTCACATTTTTTCCATGCACATTGCTGAACCTTTGCTCTCGCTCTCTGCTTTAACATTTACATGCTGAACATTTGGTATCTAGAGAGACTTGCAGAAGTAGTTTGTAGTTGCAACTATTCCTGCTAGCTTAAGAATGCCATAGGCAAATCGCTTCTTGATAACTAATTAAGCTTCGGAGTGACCTGGTTCCGGATTTTACCTGCAAGCTTAACCAAGGTGATGTCATAACTGACAGCTAGGGTTTTTAGCTAGACTAATGAAAATGATAGTAAAGCTCGTTCTACTGGCTAATGTCAGACGATGTATGTAGTGCAGCATATATTCCATAAACGAATAACCCACACACACTCTTGTCCCAGGTCCCCAGGGTATTAATGTATTCACCACTGTATTGAAATCCTGTAAACACTGGAAGCAAACGGTACACGTACGCAAATAATTTTATTACCCACTCTCACCCACTCATCGTCTATACATCCGCTTTATCCTGTATATGGAGTCACAGGGGCCTGGAGCCTATCCCAGGAGACTTGGGGAATGAGGCAGGTGGACAGGGTGCCAATCCATCGCGGGGCACACACACACATGTACACACACTCGCATGCTCATTTCATTTATGGGCAATTGTACCTGGAGTAAACCCACCAAGCACAGGGAGAACATGCAACCTCCATGCACACAGACGGGAATCGACCCCAGAACCTAAAGGTGCAATGCGACAGTGCTATAGTTTGATTAATTCTACAGCATGAATAACAGAACGCTCAGCTGATTCTCAGGTAATCGTTGTATCTATAGATTTCTGAGATCTACAGTATGTGTGTATGTACTGTATATGTATGTGTGTGAGTGTGTGTGTTTATCTGACTGTGTAACTGCACAACAAAGGCACTTCATTACAAGTGTTTTCTGTTGGTTTATTCATCTGATCCGAGTTGATTTGTAAAAACAGAGCTGTTGTCTGGAGCAGGCTTGTCACAGAAATGAAAAACAGATTAATCAAGCTCTGCTGCGCGTGTCTTTGCGCGTTTGTTTTTGTTTGCGCA
Organism: Clariallabes teugelsi; assembly: GCA_030014215.1. NCBI lineage: Eukaryota > Metazoa > Chordata > Actinopteri > Siluriformes > Clariidae > Clariallabes > Clariallabes teugelsi. The sequence goes on from JAQMYG010000017.1 coordinate 13,232,771, forward strand.
CTTTTTTTTTTTTTGTTAGGATCACCCATTAACGCGCGTTCCGACTTCAGCTTCTTTATGTTTGTTTGTCCGTGTATACAGTACGTTCTTATCTCAAATGGTCTAGTAAATTAAAATAAATGGAGCATCGAAATTGACTTCAGCCTCGAGAAACCTCCACGCCCAACTTTACCATTTACGAACGGCTTAAGGGGAAATAAGACGAGGAGATTAATTTAAACAAGAACTCAGCGGAAGCGAGAACATCAAATTGTTGAATTGCGCGTGGGCGGTCTGCCGCCTTTGTTTTGCATAATAAGGGCTGGAACAGAGAATGTAGTCGAGATTCATGGTTTAAGGCTTCCTGCAATTGTTGAAAAGGATTTGAGTGTTTAGAAACACTTCCCACACGTTTCTCAAAGTTCATGCATGATTGAAACACTGTATTACTGATTTTTCAACTAAAAACGTAGTGAACTTCCTCCTTTAGTTTGAAATAGTTTTGAAATTGCACCGCTCCAAATGGACCTGGCCTCTGACCGTCTCACATACTCATTAAGTAAGCTGGAAAAAAGGCCTCTAGGAGGCACTATATACCACCTCTAGGAGGCATTGGACTATGTTACGGAAGGTCCCAGGTCCAAACCCCACAACCACCAAGTTGCCACTGTTGGGCACTTCAGCAGGCCTTTACCCCCTCACCTGCTCATATGTATAATGAGATAATGTAAAGTTCTGGATAAGAACATCTGCCAAATGCCTAAATGTATATGGGTTTCACTATATAATATTTTTGACGGATGGAACTGGTGCAGACAGACAAGTTAAAAGGATAGGATAGGTACGAGGGGGTCCTCCCTCAGATGCCTGAAAACCTGGCAGTAGAATTCGCTATTGGCAGTCTGGCCTCTGGTGATAATTCTCAATGCACAGTGCCGCGAATGTTGAACACGATGAGCATGCACTTGGTTGAGCTGCGGACCTGACTTGCCTCTTTCGGTTGTGGAGAAGATGGGCTCTTACACGGTGAAGAAATTATGTGTTGCGTCGTTTTAGTGTCATACCTACTGTATACACCCAAGGTTCATCACCGGTAATGATCCTCGACATGAAGGACGGTCATCCATGGCATGCAGACAGACTTCGACGCGATGTTCCTTCGCCATGAAGTGGAACTGTCCTCAGTAGTCACGTATCTATAAGAAGGCCATCCTTAGCAGCACTGAGTGAGTACTCTCCATGTAAAGAAAGCTCCAACCAGTGGGTGATACCGGTGCCATATTTTGCATTGTATATCGTTGAGTGGCATATGCAACCAAAAAGTGGTGATCAGGTTATCTAAAAAATCAAACTCACCACTAAAATCAAGGACACCAAAACAAACCTGTCAAACGTTGCATAAGATATGAACTTTATTCGCAGGTCAGATCCATCTGTCCCATCCACACCTTTGAAACCAGTTGACTAGAACAACATACCCTAATATACAGTATTTCCTATGGGAAAATTAAATTTGGTTTACGAGTGTTTTGGAATACGAGCCCACTTCCGGAACGAATTATGCTCGTAATCCGAGGTTCCACTGTATTGTGAAGTACATCAAACGGCTCCACCATACTAACTTTTGATGTTGGCAAATGCCAGTGTATGGTCTCTATACTAAGCTTATGCTAAGAACCTTAAATCCAATAAAACCAAAATTGGCCTGTAAACAAGTTTTCGTTAGCCCCAATCCATGTTTCATAAATCATGTGTAAAGTGGAATTAAAGCCTAAAATCCTATCTGAAGCCAATAAAGTATCACATCCCTGCACCACATCTGGGTTTCCAGTTGATTCATCAGTCCTAGGGGAAGTACATGGTCAGCATGACTGACTCTATTTTTCACCTTGATCTTAGTGTTCGCTGCCAGGACATGAATAGCTGCAGGAAAATAGCACTTGGCTTCAGGTCAAATCTATTCATTCACCATTGGACTAAAGGGTTGCAGAAGGCTAAAAGTAAGAACGAGCAAGATAAAAAAAATTAAAAAAAAAAGAAATCGAGGAACATTTAAAGAAGCATTAGTGTTCATCCATTTGTAAAGTATCCAATTCCCAATAATTCAAAACCCTTGACATTTCTAAGTCATTAGTGCTTTAGCTTTTGCTCAGGTACATTCTTCTACAGCTTGCAATCTGTTAGTATAGCGTAGGATCCTGGTTATCCCAGTCATGATCTGTGCTTTTTGCTTTCACTGTTCAAGCAAAAAAATCTCCCTTGTTTAAATCTGAAATGTGCGCAACTAAATAGAAACACCATTCTTTCTGTATCTACTGAATCAAGTCCTCTTGATTATCTGAAGACCTTCATTAGTTCACATATACTGTATGGTCTCTGCTTGTCTCTGTTTGTCTCTACAAAGCCCAAGCATTGGTGAAGACTATGTGAGAGTTTGGAGATTTCTGCATTTGTGACTCACTTACTGATGATGTAAAAGGGTTCTGCGTGGATGCCCAGAAAGATGCCAAAACAGGCTATGATGGATGTGTGGGTAAAAATTGCTGCTGTAATCATTAGGACTGTCCAATGCTCATGTTTGTTCATAATGAACATTCATTTCAACACACAGTACTGTTTTCCTTTACTCATCTACAACTCTACACTGATCAGCCATAACATTATTACCACTAACAGGCGATTTGAAAAACATTGCTCACCAGCTATGCACAGCAAACTGGTGACGGGTTCATGGGTTCAACTAAGGCTCACCCATACCCATGGGAACCAGTTCGTCCGGTTTGATCCCACAGAAAAGCAAATGCAGCTCACATCACCAAAGAAAGTAAATGCTGGCCATTAATTAAGGAAAATATAATAAAAATGATAGAAATGTCATTTAGTGCAGTGTAGAACCGTGTCCAGTTATTGGCAAGATAATGTGCAAGATTGCAGTTCACAGTGTGCAAGAATGTGCAAATAGCCTGCGGGAAGAAGCTCCTCCTCAGTCTCTCAGTGTTGGCCTTCAGGGAGCGGAAGCGCTTTCCTGACCGCAACAGAGAGAAGAGTCCATTGTTGGAATGGCTGAGGTCTTTCGCTATCTTCCTGTCCTTGGTCCGCTTGTTGTAGATCGATTGAAGGTCAGGGAGCTTGGTGCAGATGATGATCGAACCACCCTCTGTAGGGCTCGCCTGTCCTGCTTGGTGCTGTTCCTGAACCAGGTTGAGATGCTCTCTATGGTACAGGAGTAGAAGTTCTTAAGCACCTTTGAGGGCAGTCTAAAATCTCTCAGGCGTCTAAGGTGCCGGGCCTTTTTCACTACGGTGTTGTTCTGACAGGACCATGACAGGTCCTGCGTGATGTGAGCACGGAGGTATCAGAAGCTGTCCACTCTCTCCACTGGGCTCTTGTTGATGGCGGGGGTCTGGTAGTTCCTCTCCTGCTTAGTACTAAAGTCCACTATCAACTCCATTGTCTTGCTGACGTTCAGGAGGAGATTGTTCCTCTGGCACCAGTTCTCCAGATTTCCAACCTCCTCCAGATAGGCCGTCTCATCGTTGTCAGAGATCAGGCCCACCACGACAGTGTCGTCAGCAATCTTAATGATGGTGGTGGAGTTCGTAGTGGCTACGCAGTCATAGGTGTGCAAAGAGTACAGCAGGGGGCTCAGAACACAACCCTGGGGGGCTCCAGTGCTGAGAGTGAGGGAGGCTGGGACATGTAAGGCCAGAGAGGCCTTACCCCTTACAATCTACATCATTCAAATGATCCACTTTCAATGTCCCATGGGACAAAAAAAATCATCCAATCCACAGAGGCCTTACTCCACAACCCACAGCACCCGAAATATCCACTGCCAATGTCCTGGTGCCAGACACCACAGCACACCCCCAGAGGTCCTGCAGAGCCATTGCCGAGGGGCCAGAGCCACCCTGGTATCACAAGGGGAAGCCAAAACCTAGGTGGTTTTAATGTAAATGGATTTAATGTTATGTACACTGCACCCAGAAGAAGATGGGTTCCCTGTTGAGTCTGGTTTCATCCTCATTGCATCTCAGTGAGTTCTTCCTTGACACTGTCACGTCTGGCTTGCTCATTGAATATTTATACGGATTTCTTTTAAAGCTGCTTTTTGAAGCAAAATGGTAAACCATATGGCCAAAGTAAATTATGGAGTCACCTCACTATGACATCCATATGTGCTTGTTGAACATCTTATTACGATTTAGTCCCTCTTTGCTGTTATATTAACTTCCATTCTTCTGGGAAAGATTTCCACAAGTCTTGTAGGATTTGAAATCATTCAGCCACAAGAGCATTGGTGTGGTCATGCACTGATGTTGGGTGGGGGGTTCTGGTGTTCCAGTTTGTCCCAAAGGTGTTCAGTGGGGTTTAGATCAGGTTTCTCTCAGGGCCCTCCTTGTCAAATCATACTGTATGTTCATAGAGCTCGCTTTGTACACAGGGGCATTGCCGGGTTTGAGTAAAGGGAAAATGTAACACTACAGTATATATACAAAGCTATATGCAATTTTGTGGAAACTGTTTGCGAAAGATCCATATATATACATTTATAGTCAGGGTTCCACATACAGTACCTATGGCGATACATACTCGCTTGTGCAAATTCGGCTCATTTCTTTTTCCGAATGCACTGGTGTTTCAAAACAGTTTGTGAAATCAATCAGAGGAAATATT
>JAQMYG010000017.1:13295918-13307870 GCA_030014215.1 Clariallabes teugelsi
TATAAGCTGGTTTATTAGTAGTTAATAGCAGTATTTTCTATTTAATTTTTGTTTTACTGTGGTATTACTGTATACTGTATTATGATAAAATATAGTACATAACTTAATATACAAAAGGTATCTAATAGGTATCTAATGTAATATTTGTACATAAAACTTGCTTTCGGCTTCTCCTGTCAAGAGGTCGCCACAGCAGACCATTGAATCCACCTAAAACTTGGCACAGGTTTAATGGGTGCCCTTCCTAATGCAACCCTCCAATTTTATCCAGGTTTGGGACTGTGGATGAGTAGTGTGGGGTGTGGCAACCCAGCAAATCAACAACCTACAACCTTAACCACCTGTGCCACCACTCCCCTGATATTACATATGCAATATTAGATATGTTAGTACTGTACATACTACTGCTATGATATAGTATAGGCAGTACCATATTATTGTAATTAATTTTAATATTAAGTTTCAGCATACACTGTGGTACATCATTTATGCTACAAACCTACAATGGTGCCATACTATATAAATATTACCATTGCCACCATATATAACATATTTTTTAAGGTATCAAAGTATATTCCATAGTACCATACTAGAGCACATGTATAACAGTAGAACCATGTACCATAGTGTGGTATACTGTATGTACTATATCAGTAAATAAGAACCATGATGGTGTCAAAAATACCAGTGATACTAGGAACCATTGGACTATTGTGGCTTTTATACCATGGTTAAAAATCTTATGGGATGGTATGTTTGTACATACTGTACCATACAGATATATAAGTACATGCTACTGGTATGATATAGTACAGTACTATATGAGATACATGCTAAACTTTGCTAGGCACTGTGCTACCCAATAATTGCCTTGGTAATCACGATAGTAGTGTGTATCAACTTTTGGAGAGTAGCAGAAGAGATAGTGCAATGCAACTATCAGCATATAAGTACCATGGTACTGTCATAAATACCATGATACTATATGCCATGGTACAGATACCATTGGACTACCATGGTAAAATTTCCTATTGGATAGAAATCATGGAACTGCCTGTATTAGTATTAGTTGTGGTACAAACATACCATGTCTAATACCTGCTGAACTTCGGTAGCCCAATAAGTACCATGGCATTCACCAAAGCATGGTGGTACACAACATAGTACTACCATGGTATCCACAGAAGTGCCATAGTACATACCCTAGTACTCTATGAAGTCCTATGGTGCCTACAAGTGCCACATTAATATATTATGGTATGTACTATAGTTTACCATAGTATGTGAAATCTCTTATGGGTTGGATCGAGTTGGTCATGTGTAGATGTAGGTTTCTGGAATCAGGTAAGTGCCTGACTGCAATATGAGTGAATTGTAATTACTTTATCTCGGCTGCATGTTTTGTCCGTTGCTGACCGGGGGAAAGCTGAGTCCAGCTTGGCTCCGGTTTCAGCTGACTAACGCATTACCTACAAAATATGAACTAACAATACATTTCTGAAGAAAAAAAAGAAAAGGCAGATCATATTTGCGTCCTTTATGTCTCCTCATCGTGTGTTCACCCTCGCGCTTGGTTTATCTGCATCCCGGCTCTCAGAACCAGAATAACTGTTTCCCACGCATTTGATAAGCACCTACCAAATTTATCTTGATACATATATAACTGTATCATACATGGTCATGCTTCTAAATCAGGAGATGGGAAAAAAAGGACGAGCTGAATAAGAGCCGTCTGTCTGTCTTCATTTGCGTCTGTCTGTTTTTTTCCTTTTCGTTCTCTAATGTGTGGCTGTTTACATTTCAGTCATGAAGGTTACCCGTCTTACACATGACAGGAAGGCTGGTGTTACTAAACAAGTTCCTCTTTAACAAGCTCACTACGTATCTGAGACAAGATGATCAACGATCACACATACACACTCCCAGAACTGAAGAAGTACCCGTCTCTGTGGCTCTCTGCAAATCAATAGACGGGGAGAGAGATTGGCCATGGCGGCGCAATTATAAAAAGGGAGTGAGAGACAGAAAGATAGATGAGACATCCATTTAAAAAAAAAAAACTTCACGCTCAAAGGCATGCAAAACCAACCTTCCGTCCGTCCGCAACATTTCCTCATACCAGCTGAGCGTGTAAAATCTCAGAACACAGGTTACGAGATACCCTTGCCTCATCCCTCTACATTTAACTTCCCATCTTTATCTCTGTCTCCCCTTTTTTTTCTTTCTTTCACAATGTCTAGCACTCTATTTCCCATTCCCAGGTGGAAGCCAGTGAATTTCAAATGTTTTTTTTTTCCCTTTTTTTTTTTTTTCCACACACATAGTGATCCCCTTGTGCACTAAGGTGACATCTGCATGCATAATGTGGGATGTGTGACTTCTTGCAAGTGTCTGTTGCTCCACCATGGCAGCTTGCTTCACACTAATGCCCAAGTGCCTCAGTTTATTCCCTTTCTTATATACGAAAATGTCTTAATAATCTTGAAACGGACCTGCGTCTTCCTCTTTTGTGTGTGTGTGTGTGTGTGTGTGGGTGTGTTGGGGGGGTGTTTCTGAAGCATTCTCCGATGCCCTTGGCGTTGTCATTGTTGTCTTTTTGGTTGGGAAATCGAATTGGTTGCATCATGCTTCCTTGTCGTACGCACTACAATTATTTTCGCCGTCATGTACAATACACTGCTACACCCTGACGTCTGCTTTGCTGACTAAATAAGATAAGCCCCTGTAAATCTCTTGTTGACTCGAGTGGTTCAAAAAAGAGAGCTGCGCATTGATTTGCTAAATATTATCCAAATGCAAAAGAAAAATTTTTTAAATACTATTTTACATAACAGAGACTTATTTGATTTATTTATTTTTGAGTCATATTACTGTACATCCTTGGTCTATTATAGTATTACTAATGTAATTAAATGGTAATATTATAATGTTTGCATTTATTGCATTGATGTACGTAGGCTGTATGAACAAAATGCAAAAGTGGGCATAACTCTTTTTTTTTACTGACATGTTGGTAGCGTAACTCAATCTCTATACAAAGGTACTACTCAACAGTTTCATTCACAAGAGATTTATTTGCGCCATGGTTGAACCCAATTCTTTAAAAATCCCTTTTGTCATAGTTGATGGTCTCCCACTGCACCGTTTCCCCTTCTTTAAACTCCTTCATCCATCTGTGCACATTGCTCTCGTCAATGGTGTCACCTCGTTAAACATTCTGTAGAGTCATGGGAGACCATCAACTACGATTTTCAAAGAGGATTCCTTACCGTAGGTGGGGTCAACGGTGACGCAGATGCGTGGCTTGTGATGGAGACTATGTTGAGTATAGAGGAAGAGTTACTCTGTCAGGTAATAAAAATGTTTTTGCATTACTTTTGCATTACTTTCGGTATAGCCCTTGTACTTTTCTAACAATGCAGAAGCAAATAGCATATTTACTAGCAATGTTCATTACTTGATAAGTTTTCCAATGTTAATTACTTATCACCTTATCATGTTAAATACTTATCAATATCATTTCATACTGTATTTTCTACCTTTCTATTCGTTCAAGTCATAATCCGACAGAATAGTAGCAAGTCCAAGAGCTTGGCAATGACTGTAAAGGCCGAGTGTTTTGAGTCACCCTCATCTTGCTTCCTTAACATTGTGGTTAAGTTTGTTTTGTCAATATGTATAGTATTCATTCCAGACTTGTATAATATAAAAGGCATTTTACAGCAGAGAGCGTCATTTAAAGGTTAAAGCACCGCACCGGTATAGTGTATGAGCAATCAGGAAGAAGACTGACGCCCGGGTCTAAAGTCCATCCTGATAATAAACTTCAACCAAATATAATCCTAAAAGACAGACCAGCATGCACTGTATTAAAACCAAAAGCCGGTCAATACGGTTAATCGATCAGCTCCTTAAGACGTGGATTGACCTTTAAACGAACCCCTCAGAACCCGTCAATGTCCACAGACTTCCACACTCTGTACATAGCTGTACACCTTCCCTATTAGTTTATCAGTTGTTACTGGATAACATGTTTTAAAATTAATAGCTGTTGTATATTTTGGCACTGTAATCCAATAAAGCAAAAGAAAAAGAAAGAAAGAAAGAAAAAAAGTCAATAAAAAATACCACAAAAGAAAAGTGATTCAATTCAAGTCATGTGTATATTCATGTGTATGTACCAGCAGCTGCAGTTGGCCAAATGAGTCAAATGACCCGGACTATGGTGTGACTAAAAGCCAACATCCTCCCAGAGTAAGCACGCACACACACACACACACATGATTCATACACTTTCCCTGATTTTTCCTTGTCAGATGATCTGAGAATTATCGATGGTCAGATGTCCTTGCTCAGCACACACACACACACACACACACACACACACACACACACAAACTGAGTGTAAATGACTATCCAGATCAAAGCCGTATTACATCAGTGCTACAATGTTATTCACCAAAGCACTCACCAGGCATCCTCTGAGTCCTGCCGAGCTTTCACAGGCTGGAGAGCAATGACATGGAACGAATGAGTCTAGAATTGGATGAATAGAATGAGGAGAGTGGAGGAGTGCAGAGCTGTTCTCATAGCCTCATTCTTCTCTCTGCTGCTGCTGTGAATGTTCTCTCTTTCTCTCTCTCTCTCTCTCACTCACCTTCTCTTTCTTTCGGTCTTTCTGTCCCTTGCTTGGAGTGTTCCTGCCTTTTACAGGGAGGCGGGGCAGAAACTGAGCGACCTCTCCCTCTCCCTCTGTCTCCCTCCCTCTCTCTGTCTCTCTGTCTCTTTCTCTACTGCCATCTCCTGGGCTGTGTAGACCTGACTCCCTCTGTCTATGCTTTTTCTTCTTTTCAGCCCAGACTCTCTCTCTCTCTCTCTCTCTCTCTCTCTCTCTCTGGCTGAATTCTCATTTTATCTCTGTGTTTACAGCTAAAGTCTTCACATGCTTCCACATTCACACCTACACACAAGCCATGTCCTTTCTCTTTCTCTTCCTGTTCAGAGTTTCTCTCTCCATGTTTGGACGTCCGCCACTTTCTCGGCTACATCAGCACATTCATTGGCGTTTCCAAGGTTTCAAAAGCCGACACAGGAAGATACTAGCTTGCTTGTGCCGGATTCCTGACATGTTTATGGATGCTATGGTATTTCGTGGGTCCCAATAATTTTTTAGTATCCAAATTTCAACCCGTTTTAAATAAACAAGATGCTTATGTCTTCAGGCATTAGATCCTTTTTCGATTACATCTGGATTACATCATTGGTATGATTTGAGTTTTTTTTATTTTTTTTAATCAAAGTACCATACAGCACCAAAGTACCAGGTGACTTAAATGCAGAAAGTGAGCTCTTATTTAATCTGTCCATCTCCCTGTATCCTCGCCTCTCACTGTGTCTACCTCACACAACTTCACACTGGGCTGTAGAGGAAAGTCCAGATCAGGTTCTTCTTTCTTGCTCAGGTTGCTAAGTAGCTCAGGGGCAATTCAAAGCTCAAACCACAGGCAGCAGTTCAAATGATGTACCTCAAGTCTATGTATGAGACCAAATGTGTGTTACATACTGTAGGTTATTCTCCCACTCTATTGTGCTTGCGGCCAAATCCCACGATATACCTTGATACACAGCACGATATTATGTTTAACAAAGCCAGATTGATTAGAAGAATATCTCGCAAGACTCGGGGCAAAATTGGAGAACGTCTTGAAACATTTTGCCCTCCATAGTGTCATATTCAGTTTCAACACATCCTACATAAATGGAAGGACTATTGGAGGAGTTTTCAGCTGCTATAAATAGAAAAGCAACAGTAACTCAAATAACATCTTGCTACAACCGAGGTGTTCAAAAGAATATATCTGGAGGTACAGCACATCAAACCTTGAGGCAGAGGGGCTAGATCAGCAAAAGACCACACTGAGACTGAGACTTCAATTCACATAGGCTCACCAAAATTAGTCAAGAGAAGATTGGAAAACTGTTGCCTTGTCTGATGAGTCTCAATTTCTGCTGCAGCATTCGCATAGTAGGATCATCCATGTATTTGGAACAACATGAACCCATTGATCCATCCTACCATGTTTTAAGTTCCGGCTGCTGGTGTTGGTGGTGTAATGGTTTGAGAGATATTTTCTTGGCACATTTTCAGCCCCTTAGTACCGCTTGAGCATCGTTTAAATGCCAACCTATGCCTGTTGTTGCTAATCATGTCCATCCCTTTATGACCACAGAATAACAGGCCATGTCACAAAACTGGTTTTGAGTTTACTGTACTCAAATGACCTCGACAGTCACCAGATCTCAATCCAATAGATCACCTTCGGGATGTGGTGGAACGGGATCATCACATCATGGATGTGCAGCCGACAAATAGTCTTGTCTTTAGAGATGATTGTAAGGAACTTTTACTTTTCATGTTTTTACTGTAATTCTGTTGTGTGTGCTCCAATTGTACTTAAGTTACATACTGTACAGTAAATGCATTGCTTCCTCTAGCTCTTTAGCAAATCCCAGCTGCTCCTGAGAATCTCTAAGGATTAAAACACCACTCGAGGGGACTATGTTTATAGGAAAATAATCAGCAACAGGCATGTGATGGCATGTGTCTCTCCCTTACTAGTCTCTTTTCTGTCTATACTGTACTAATGTTGATTAGTAAAAAGCTCATGGTTCGCCTTGCAGCGCACTTTACCTACTGACCAATCAGAAGAGAGAATTCAACCCCATGCATTTGTAATGATGTACAAAATGATATAAAGATTGGTTTGGGAGGCGGGGGACAAAGACAATTTCTTGTGCGGTAGTAATAAAATGATGGAGCCAATTAAAGTTAAAGGGGAATTTATGAAAGTACATGACAATTTGAAGCCTCATAAAATCGCTAAAAAGAAAAAGCTCTTTGAAATGTTGGTAATAAAAAAAGAGAGAGAAAGAAAGAGGGGTGAAGTATGAAAGGGAGAAAAGGGAAGCTGGAGTCCGTTATGACGAGTCAACAGCAAATCATCATTCAGGAAATTTGTAACTGGTTTAATAGTTTAATAGATATCACACATATATATTGAATTGAATATTAAAAAAACATGCATCTGTGTGTGTGTGTGTGTGTGTGTGTGACTTGTGGCTTACAATCTTAAATCTTCTAGTCTGAGATGAGAACACAAATAGCTACAAGGATGCGTAGCAGAAGTGAACACAAGACAGAGCAAGACGATGGAATGAAACATTCTCTACTATTGACCTCACTTGCTATAATCTTTCTACATTTAAACAGTCTCTCCATCTCTGCCTTACCTGTATATGCATCCATCCATCCACCCACCCACACTCACTCACTCACACACGCGCACACACACACACACACACACACACACACACTGCTATTCATGCCACGCCAAATCCCTGCCTTTCATCTCTATTGAATCCCCGCAGCTGTTTGAGGCTGGCAGTGTGCTAATGCAAACCCAACATATAATCAATCAAAACATATTAACACTCACTGCAAACTTCCATTCAAAACAGACAGTTCACCGAAACAACATGAAGCATTTAATAGACCGTTTCCACTCCTTGAGGTCCAAGTCACATATTGTAAAAGAAGCGTGTCTACATTTCTCATTCGACAACAATGTATTGGAATCTAAAAGAAGCCTAACATTTGTTATAAAGAACATTCCTTTACAGACGATATGTGAGCAGCACTCTCTAACAGACAATCTTCTCAGTATGACTAAAGATAAACTAGAAGCTCATCATGTGACCATTTTCAATTCGATTCAATTTTACTTGTATAGTTGCAAACCAGCTATACATAAATAATTTTAAAAATAGAATGTAAATTTGAAAAAAGTATACATTTTAGCTTTATTAGTTTGTCCCTAATGATCAAGCCAGTCCTGATGGAGACAAGGAGTGAGGGGAAACCTCTAGTTCTGAAAAATGAGTCCAATGCTGCCAAAACACACAGTTCCTCGAATGACCACTAGGCGCTGACTCTAAAAGTGAGTCAATCTCCATAGAGTTCCATGTTAAAATGCCCAACCATACAACTGAAATAAACATGTTTGCTGCCTGGTACAACAAACTATTTTGGTCTCCATAGCTATTCCTTACTATACAGGGTGAATTGTTATGCAACTCGATGCAATTAGGGGTGTGGTTCAGTTAAGTGACAACTGAGTTGCAGGAGTCAAACCGCTATCTGTCTGATATGAATCACTTTAGCTAACCAGCTAACTGGAATCATTGTAGTTTATCTTACCATAAACAATATAGGAGTCGAGATGGGACGACGTGTAGGGTGTGAATGCAGAGTTTTAAAAAAATGCAAAGTAAAAAGTGCATCTAAACTCTTAACTAGTAGTATAAAAAAGAGGGGGAACGACCATTAGCATTTGACTGTGTGTGCATGTGTGTGTGTGTGTGTGTGTGTATGTACATACTGTGTGTATGCTGTGTGTGTATATAGATACACACAATTTTTGTGGTCAACCAGAAATCCAGATTTTGTCAAATGTGTCATGTCAATAGTGTTGATAAATTATCCAAATTTAAGACCACCGGTTTTTAAAAATGTTTTTCTATATAAGCATCAGTCACTTAGATCTAGCTTCTGTCATTTTAGACAATAAATCTCTCTTTTTTATCAGGAAAAGTTTATTAAGCAATAAATTCCTGCTGAGATTTGTTCCAATATCACAGTTTCCTTGACGACATCATTCGTGAACCAGAGAGAGAGAGAGAGAGAGAGGGAATGAACAATATGGACAGAAAAAAAATATTTTTACATGTTCCACTGACCTTGGAATGTATTAAAAGTAATGTCACAAAATAATTACAGCATTAATGCTTGATATGCATGATAGAATGTATGCATACTTTTAACATATTTGCATATTGTTATCAAAAGATCCTCCTCTAAAATCTGACTGAATGTTCTAATATGCAGCATTTCCCAGTAATGGTTTAAATTCATGTTTAATAGCTAAATTATTGCACTGATGCATGGTGTAATAACAAAACAGTATAGGTGTTGCTTAAAAAAATAAAATAAAATAAAAAAATTATTTTGCACACAAATGGTGTATAGACCAATTGAGTTGTTATTTGTTATCCAAGTTTTTTTAAATCGATTTTAGCAGTACAGTACCAGTCAAATGCTTGGACACAAGTTTGGATTAAATTCGCACATTATAGAACGATAATGAGTTTCTTCAAAACTATGAAATAACAGAAACAGTCAGTTGTTATTTTGTTTTACAATACAGAAAAAATTAAAAAATCAGGAAAGACCATAGGATTAGAAGGTGTGTACAAACATTTGACTGGTACTGTAAACTGGTTCTCCATTCTACCAGTGAAATGAAAATGTATTTATTATATTTGTCAGTATATAGGAACTGATTATTTTATCACGTAAATTTGTTATAAGATCATTCAGGACACTGTTGGGATTCTGTGTGTAGAGTATTCATGATTCAGATACTGGTGAATAGGATAATGGGGAAAGGGTGAGGGTGTTATCCCCCTGCTGGGCAAATAATTCATGCTTCCTATTCACACCAATTTACTGATACAGATGAAACGTCATCATTAATTTATTCCATCCATTTGCTACATGTACACAACCATACGTACACTATGGAAACCAGCCTACACTGCATACACTATATGGATCCACAAACACAGACTGAAGGTACGATTAGACTCCTGGCAACACTGCTAACAATAAACCAACTTTCATCCATTATCTATACCGCTTATCATGGGTAGGGTAATAAGTGGCTTGGATCCTATACCAGGAAACTTGCGGTACAAGTCAGGCTACAAGCACACATACTCAATCGTACACTTGGCAATTTGGAAATGTTAATTGAAGTACAGTGTATTTCTTTCTATTGGGGGGAGGAAACCAGAATTACTTAAGAAAACCCACCAAGCACAGGAGGAACATGCAAAAGCACAGGAGGAACATGCAAAAAGACCAGAGGCGAGAAGCCCCTCACTCACTCACTCTCTCATCGTCTATACCGCTTTATCCTGTATTCAGGGTCACGGGGGACATGGAGCCTATCCCAGGAGACTTAGGGCACAAGGTGGGGTACACTCTGGACAGGGTGCCAATCCATCACAGGGCACACAAATACAGTACACACACTCATTCACACAATATGGGCAATTTGGGAACGCTAATTTGCGAGGAGACAGTACTACAAATTAAGCCAGCATACCACCTGGTACATCCTTCCTCAACAGGCATGCAAAAAATGTTGTGTCGCTTTTAATTTTTTTTTTTTTGTAAACACTGTCTCAATAATGTAGAAGTCGTAGGACTAACATGAAGGAATAAAAAAAAAAGTACTGTTTAAAAATGGGGTGCTAAAACTTTTGCGCCACATTCAGAATGCAGCTTGCTCTTCACGTTACATTATGGTTGATAAGATAGAGTAAGAGCCAGAGCTTATAGCTGCTTAAGGCGACTGCTGGAAAGGAAGTCAGGGATAAGCAGAGGGAAGGATTGGAAATCGATGTTAATTGCTGCATTTATGCAATGAAGGAAAAGACGGGTGTGGAGCTCCAAATTAAAGACGAGTGAAAACGGGAGAGACACTCCGAGTGAAGGGTTATGCAGAAGGCATGAGAAAAGCAACCTGGTGAAAAATTTGCTCAGTTTAATAATGTTAAATGTCAAAGCCTTATTGCAAACATGCAGGCAATGCTCCAGGGAACATTCTGTTTTTCTTTTTTCAAATTTGTAGTTTTCAATTAAACAAAAAGTGAGAACCTTTTCCTGATCTTTTCTAACCTGTTAATACGAGCCGTCATGCGTGTCTGTAAACAGGCTGTGATTACAGATGTTAAAATTCTCTGATATACGAGTGGTTGGAGCAAACAGAGCTGTATAAGAAGGTTTGGCAATTGGCATTAGACTGTCTGGCGACACAAAATGCAATTTCATTCGTGAAAGACAAAGAGAGAGAAAGAGAAAGAGAGAGAGAGAGAGAGAGACCTTGTGCTCTGGATATCAAATGGAATAAACTGTACCAGAATCTACAATAAGCCTAAAAGTCTAAATGTAGTCTAAAGCCTTTCTCTTTCTCTGTCTCTCTGCACATTGACCATAAACAAGAATTTTGTGCTATAGAAATGTAAATGTAATATGAGGTGGTATCAAAAAGATTTGAGTTTAGCTCTGTTTACAAGCTCTGTTTTTTCGCTGTACAGTATGTCCTCCCTCAGACACCTTAAATCCTGGCAGTAGAATTTGCTATTGATGGCCTGGCTCCTGGGGATGTATTCTCGATTGTACCCATACACCCAAGTTTGGTCACAGGTAATGATCCTCGACATGAAGGACAGGTCATCCTCGGTACGCTGACAGTACTGCGATGTTCTTTTTGCCCCTGGGTCAGCAGCCCGGGGACGAACTTGGCAGCGACGCATGTTCAAATCACACTTGAGGATTACCTGGACTGTTCCGTATGACACACCAACAATGGCAGCAATGTTGTGGCTTGTTCTTCTCTGAACATTCTGCATAAGTTGCCAAATAGTTTTGACATTTTCAGGGGTTGAGCTCTTTGAAGGTCTTTCTGATCTCTTGTCATCTTCCAGTGATGTTCTTCCGCTCTTAAAGCACATGTGCCATTCAAAACGCCTCAAACAACTCATTGCAGCATCACCATAAACTGAATTATGTCAAATGTCTTTGTGTCAAATTTGCCCAAAATTTTATGTTCGCTCTTTGTTCTAACTTGAATATCAGATATGTATTGGACATGGTTAAAATCAGACAGTATTGGACATGGTCAAAATTAGCACCAGTTGCACACAATTGTCTTTTGGCACACTGACTTATGAAGGTCGGGTTCACTGTGACTGTGTGTGTGTGTGTGTGTGTGCAGCCTTGTGCTGCCATCTGTTGGCATGTTACAAATATAGTCCCAGAACCTTTTG
>JAQMYG010000017.1:13320104-13355447 GCA_030014215.1 Clariallabes teugelsi
CAATGACAATGAAGTTGAATCTAATCTAATCTAATGTAATCTAATGTAATCTAATATTTACACTGCTTGGCCTATACAGGATTGCAGGAGGCATGGAGCCTATCCCAGGTGACTCGGGGCATGATGGACATTAGGACAGTCCATCACAGGGCAGACAAGCACACACACCCTCACTTACACACACTACAGGAAATGCCAGTTAGTCTACCCGGGATGGCTTTGGAGGATCTCACCAAGCTCAGGGAGAACATACAAACTCCACAAACAAAGACCACTATACCACCATGATAATAAGCTATTTAGCAGTCATGCTCACCTGTAGAGGTATGCTCTATCTATCTATCTATCTATCTATCTATCTATCTATCTATCTATCTATCTTTTCACAGGTTTGGTCATTAAAGGAGTTCCTGGGAGGCCAGCATTTCAGAAGTGAATCAGGCAGTCTAATCATGGCTCTGACATACTGTACTGAGAAGATTTTCCATGTTTTTTTACAGTTGGTTTTTAGTGTTATTCTGCACAATCAAAAGTCCTGGTTTGACTTGAACGCCCATCCTATATCTATCTATCTATCTGGAACTTTCTTTGTAGGGCTATTACATAAGAGATAACAGGAACTAGCATGTTTTACAGACGTTCCACCAAATTTAGTGTAACTTTAAACTGGAAAATGGTTACATTTTAAAATGACCAAATTCATACATTTTTGTATAAAGATATTCACGGTGGACAATGTCAAAAAGCAGCTCTCCAGAAATGTAAATTTTATATTCATAACTTATATTTTTGATGGTGTAACTGTGAGCCACCTCAGGAAATGCTATTATAGGAAAAGGATCAACTTAGAAGCAGTAACAGTAGCTCAAGGATGCACATCTTGTCATGGCTTATTATCCTGATATGCAATATATGCCAACTTCAATTCACTGCATTTCCATTCATTCGAATTGTATGACAAAACTTGGCCTCAATGTGCACTTTCTGCATTCTGTATATGAAATGATGCCCAGTGCAGCAACTCAGTCCTTATTCTGAAAACACACACACACACACACACACAGGCACACACACTGGGCAGTCATATCAACTGAGAAAACACTCATGCTGTTTCTCACACCAGGACCATAAGGAAACTAGATATATAATTTCTAAGTTTAGCAATAATACGCTTTATCTATATTTAATTTAGTAGTAAAAAAAAAAAAAAAAATTTAGAAGTAATCACTTATTCTTCTGGATAGTCAAAGACATTGTTCTGACACTAAAGCTAACCCGAGACTGAATTAAGATGCATTCATTTATTTATTAAGCTTTAATGAGCACTCTGTTTTGTCATGGTCTGTGGATCTGGAGCCAGTCCCGGGAACATCCAGTACGATACTGCGATGTGCAGGACGACGTTACAGCTTACTTATCTACTTCCTCTAGTGGCTGGATTAGTCCTAATGTCTATACAGTATGTGAGCTTTGTTCGTTTGGGAATCAATCATTTACAGTCTTATTATTTTATATGTACATTTATGTAGTGGAACAGCCAAAAGTTAATTCCTTCTCTCTTTTATTAATTATTGAGCTCAGCTAACAATCTCTATGCATCAGACTGCAAGCAAATCCGATTAGTTTCAGAAATCTGATCTTCAAGACGGGCTTTTCCCACACTGTTATTTGAAAGTGATCAGAACGTACAATATCTGACTCTGTTTAGACCAGTAGCCCAAATCGACCAATCTGTGTTGGTTGCTGTGGTAACGACACCAGAGGGTAAACTGTAGCAGGTGTGTTGTGTGACGTCAAATGCTGACGGCTTATAACAACAGGACAGTTAAGAACTAAAATATCACATCTCACTCACCCTTCATGGTCCCCCCTGTCCATTTCCATCTCCATTTTTTCCCTCATAGTTTATATGGGACTGGCACCTGTTTGCACATTGTCTAGGAATCGAACCCGGGAAAAAAAATAATGGACGGTTTGAAACCTGATTCGAGCGGGTAGAGCATCCAGACTGAGACACATCTTTAGGAATCTGATTTGAATCTGATTTCAAACCACCTCTGATTTGATGCGGTTCAAATTGGATACTGTTCAGACTGTCCAGAAAGCAATCTGATTCCAATCTGGATAATCCCAAAATCTAATTACAGTAAATGTTTTTCTTTACACGCAGCATCTTTTTTCATTTAGTATTAGTGGTAGAATTGTGAAATAGTGGTCTGAATTTAAACTAAAGTGTATTCAAACAAACATTCGACACTCTTCAGCCAATCGGATTTAAGATTTCCAGATCACTTTGGTAGGACAAATCTGGATGACTAAATACCCACAGACTACAACAGCTCATAAAGCATCATCAGTCACCAAACTTAAGATTAAGTTTCACCCATCTGCTCCAACGTCTGGCATCTGTTCACTTTAATCTCACGTGTTTATACATTTCAGGGGAGGAAATTTAGAAGTAGAAGTGTTTAAATGGCAGGATGTTGAAGATGTAATGTAGGAATCATGTGTTTCGCAGCTGTATCTATAAACTAGAAACAAGCTGTTTATAGGAGCGCAGCCTTCCATCTTTGTGTCGGTTTGGAACGACTGAGGAAATGCTAAGGTCTGTGTGTGAAGTGTTTATGAGGACGGAGACGTGTCTTAATTAACACAGCAACAACACAACTTAAATAAACCTTAAAAGGGGGAAATTAGTTTTTTTGAAAAAGAAAAACACTTTTGAAGGGTAATTGGGAAATGAGAAACTGTTACGCACACATTCACTTACCACGTGTGTGTATTTCCTTATATGTTCAGAAAAAACAAACAAAAAAAACAAATGCATAAATTTAAAGTGCATTTTATAAAAATCTTGCTATGTTTATTCATTCTTGCCTTTAGTGCATCGTTCCTTACATTTAAATCTGTTTAGCAATATAAAATATAAAATCTGACTAATATGGAGCTAAATCAGACAGCCAGTTGTTGTTTTTTTGGAGCTAAATATTAAATTAGCAGCTAACTGCTAATAGCTAACCAAGCTTATTTTGTGTCTATATGCGTGTTAAGTCATTCTGACATCCTCAATTAACCTGTTTGGTGATATAAAAGTGCAAACACAATTGATACGAACCTAAAACTCCAGTTCATCTGTTTCCCTAAGCGGTAAAGAAAGCTAGGATTAACCATTAGCACTTAGAAAACAAGAGGAGATGCCTGAAAATGAGTGGGAAATGCATAAAAATGTGAAACGCCCAAACATGGTAGGTTCAAAAAAAGTTTTCTATTTCTATTGTCTGATTAGCTGGAAAAATTTACTTTTACAAAAGGCTGTGAGGAGCATCATTAGCATTTGAAGCTACAAAACATTAGCATGCACATTTTGAAGACATGTGTTAAAAAAAGTATAATACTGTATGTCACCTTTAAACCTTTCAAGGTCAAAAATTTTACCTGTTCAGACTGACGTAAATGTTATTTTTAATAATATTTGTACACATTGTTCTTTAAAAAGACCAACTTTTGGATACGACAAGGACATCTTGATCCCATCCTAATAACGCACACAACTTACTGTAACTCTAAAGGGCGTGGCAGCAGCTGTGGGTTCCATTGTAGCTGGAGTTTTCTCAGGGGCGGAGCCGGGCATGCTCCGCCTCCGTCCTGCCCTCTCAGGAGGAGAATCTGAAACGAAAAAAGATAAAGTGTGACTATTAGCAATGCGAGAAAAAGAGCCGTGGATCAGAGGTTGACTGCCGATTTTATTGAATTTTTTTGGTGGGTGTGTAAATTTGGATTCAGTATAGCACTTCTATTTAAATGCTGGGTAGCTGATTTTGTGAACATCATGTTCTGTACAATGTGTCCTGTACTTTTACTGCTAGAGCTAGTGCTCGATGTAGGTGGCGGTAATGTACGTTTTAACACCCCATAAATAGAAAAGAAGAAGAAGTAAAAGTGATTCTCTTGCAAAACAAGAGTATTTTGTAAGGCTTTTGCGGAAAAAACGCAAACAGCTGTGTATTTAAAAAAAAAAAAATTTTAAGTGTGAAAACTGACTCAATCAATCGAATCGACAAAAAAAAGACTCATTAGGGATAAAAAAAAAAAAACATTTAAACAATAAACACGGACCACATTACGTCACATATACAAGCCCAGACATACCTGTACACACACACCACACAATGGAACAAAAAGGTCTATGGCTTTCCAAACAGTTTTTCATCCTTTCGTCACTGGAGAGGCAGATCTAAGCACGTCGTCTTTTTTTTTGTCTATGGAATGTGTGTCTTAAAGCGCGTCATTCAGTGCAACGTACTGCGCTAACACAATCCTTATAATGTTCCATAACATTGTATAAGCCGTGTACAGATCTCTGCAACTCATCATGCAGCAGGCTGTTAGCTTCACAGAAAGCTACGCCGATGTCATTAGCATTAAAATCTCATTCAACGGCAACGTTCGATGCTTGTTTTTGTGAAAGGAAATAACCCTTATTTTTATTCAGTGCATGTGGGAGACTAAGACAGAGGGAGAGAGAATTGAAGGAAAGAGAAAGAGAGACACTGAGAGAATAAAAGGGAAGAACAGAGTCGTGCCGAAAATAACCGGAAGTGGATATGGGAAGAGAAAAAGAGAATGAAAGAAAGACATTGAGAGAATGTAAGGGGGGAGACATGAAGAGAATAAGAATAAGGAGAGAGATACTGAGGGAATGAAAGAGAGAGAGAGAGAGCATGAACGAGATAGATTCAGGGAGATGTAAGAGATGGTGAAATAAAAAGTGAGAGACAGGAAGAGATCGAGGGAGGAGGAGAGAAATGATGAACATGAGTGAGAGAAATGGAGAGAATGGGAAGGAAATAGAGAGAGAGAGAGAGAATTAAAGGAGAGACATTTAGAAAATAAAAGGGAAGATTAGATTCATGGTGAAAATAACCAGAAGTAGAAGATAATAAGAATAAGAAGAGAGAGAGAATGAGAGAGAGAGAGAGAAAGAGAGAGAGAGAGAGAGACATCTTAAAAGAAAAAAAATTAGAGACAGGAAGAGAATAGACAACAGAAAGGATGAGAATGAGGGTGAGATGAGAAAAATGGAGAGTATGAGCGGGAAGAGTGAGAAGGACAGAGTGTGTGAGAGATGTGAGAAAGAGAGAGAGAGAGTGCAAGATGTAGAACGCGAAAGAGATTGAGGGAGAGAAATGGGGAGAATGGGAAGGAAAAAGAGAGAGAGAGAGAATTGAAGGAGAGGAGAAGAGAGTCATGGTGAAAATAGCCAGGAGGGGAATGAAAGGAGGAGAAGGACATGAAGAGAATAAGGATATTGAGGGAATGAGAAAGAGAGAGAGAGAGAGAAGGAGAGAGAGATCTGAGTCTGGGGAATAGTGATAAGAGCAATTGACCTTAAATCACTGTAAACTGTGGCACATCAGATGTGTGTGTGAGTGTGTGTGTGTGTGGCTATGACAAAGGTAAAAATGCTTTCTATCTTTCTTTCATGTTTATTTATTTATCACTCGCTTGCGCCTCAGACAGGTGGACATAAGCACTGCAGCTTGCCCATACAACGCTGCCCACGTACAGAAGCTTCGACTTCATTTAAAACCCCGGCATTAATTTAGGGAACGTTAATTACATTCACGAAGCTGACAAAAAAAAACATAATTGCTTTTTTTAACCTGAAGATGAAAGTCGGCGCTTACAGCAAATTGCTGCCATCATCAATTCGAACGACCTCGCTCTCTTCCGGGCCCGGCTCGACGGTGCACGTTTATTGCCTGGCTGAGGCATATTATTGTACATACTGTAGGGTAAAGAAAGTTTAACGTGTTCTGCAGGATGGGAGAAAATCTCTCAGGTGGAATTATTTACTAATTTAAAAGCGGTGTATTATTTTGTGACATTCTATAGTTGTAATGAGCTCCTGCTCCCAGCACCTGTCGTTCTGTGTCCAGTATAATATCCTAGTTCCCTCTATACTGTACCTAGTGTGCACATAGACTCCAAACCTACACCCTCAGTCATAAACATGGAACATGCAGGAAGGCCTGGCCTTGCCCAGGGCATGTAGGAGTTCATTGTTGGTATCTGTGACAAAGTATGTTGTGTTGTGGTGACAAAAGAGTCAAACGTGGCCTTTTGTCTTGTTGTCTTCAACACTTTATGTACTTGCAAGTTCAGGAGAACAAACAGAACTGCACTGAGATCCTGCTGAGACCAGTTTCTTTCTCGTGTACCTGTCAATAGCACCTTTACAGTGATGCGCCAAACAGCCTGACTAAATAATACCGGGTGTGTTTTTATGTATGCACACTTCGGTGTGTGTGTGTGTGTGTGTGTGTTTTGTCTCTAATCTGATGGTAATATTTGGGAATACTCACTCCATTATGAGATCAAACGTGATTAGCGGTAAATAATGACACATGTTTACTCCTTATATCCTTTACACACACAGACACACACACGCGCGCACACACACACACAAGGAACGAGATGCTCTTTGCCCTCACAATTCCCAAACACATGTCTCTATCAGACCTCCCTTGTCACTGATGACATTTCGATTGACAGCTAAGATCCGGTCAGACAGAAAGTCCAATATCTGAGCCACCGCGTTCCCATGGCAACTGGATCTCGGGGGGAATTTAGAGCAATCTGGCTCGAGGAAACAATGCCACCTGTCTCGCATGCATGCACGCGCACAACCATGCACACACACACACACACACACACACTAGAAGTAGAGCTGGGCCCAATCTTCAGAATTTACACCAAGTTAGTAAAGCTCCAGTACTGACTTCTGAATGTCAGAACTTACCGGCAGTGGCTTGTGTTTATATTGATCATTACTGAAAACATGATCCTTATCAATTCTATACCAGATACTGTCCTACTTGGATGTCGGCATACATCTGCATCTCTGTGTCTCTTTCTCATGACGTCAATGAGGCCTCCAGGCCACCAGGGGCGCCCTTGATTTCTAATATGAATCTATATAAATGAAAGAAATGTTTTGCCTGTGCATTGGTCAGAATTCGCTTTTTCAAAGATATCTTTATGTTTCATACATTGGAGGACCCAAAACCAGTCTAAGAAAATGTTCTGTCTGTATGTCTGTATGTCTGTCCAACCAGATTACGTCACGGCATTAACTTAATATGGCTGGACAGACATACATACAATACAATCTGGCTGGACAGAAGTTTACGAAACTTTTGCGGTACTTAGATATCTCCCTGAAGTTTAACCTGCACCGTAAGTAAAATCTAAATATTGAGTTAAACTGATGTTATGAACAGTTAAGTCGGATTTAATAATCTACTTTAAACTAAGTTACTAATGCGCTACTTGCTCGATGTAAACAAACATCTGCACTAAAAAATATTAATTAGAAAAGCTAAACTGAATATTTTTACTTACACTACACTACAGTATAAGTGAATTTTAACGTGCAAGAGTCGTTTTAAGACCAAACTTCATCTTTGGCTGATCTACTTCTTCGATTTCTCGTCTGTGACAACCCATGTTAGATGTTTTGGAGATAAAGTCAGAGAGGCATAATAACGTATATAATAATATACAGTATGTTGATTAGGGACTAGAACTCTTCAGAAACAGTAGCCTGACATCTAGACTACACAGATGTACTAACCGCTCACACTCCATGCCGATCCATAATTAACATCAAAGGCAGGTTTTGTTAATTTTATTAGTTTAATTAGCGCAATTAAAGGCAATGAGAGATGGAGTTTATTCATTTCAGAGGTTTAAAAACTCATCTGTCTTTTAAGCACAGGCGTGCTTAGCACATGGGCACGTGCACACATACACACACACATGGACTCACACAGGTTTTCAAAAATTCCTTCCACATTTTCCATGTGTCAGTTTGATGCAGAAGTACTGTACACTGTGCATTCTCTCTCTCTCTCTCACTGACCCACACACACACACACACTCTTGTACACTGTACAATAATATTAATATATGCAAACAGAAAGCAAGCATATTTTCCCCGCTTTTACAGTGCTCAGTTTTCAGGCTGCCTCATATCAAACACACACAGACACATGGTCAGAGAACACACTTCCTGTACCATGAGCAGGAATGTCGCAGAGCTTCCCGGCTTTCCGGTTTAGGTTGTTCCAAGGTCTCTAGCCATTTCACTAACTAATTCCGTCTCTATTGTTTTGTGAAGCACAGGCTTGCTTGGAAGTGTGTACAACTTTTAATTGGGTGTGCAATCTGTGGATGAATCTTTCACGGATCGTTAGAGATCACGGATCGTGGACTTTTGTAAACGATCAATAGAGCATTTACTTTAAAGACATGAATTCTCATTATTTACAGCATTAACTAACAAATAAGACATCATAAACAATGTCACGACATGAGTTCTGAAATCTGATTGGTCAGAAAGTGTGGATTAGTTTAACATTAACGGCTTGGATGGCGGCTCCGGCTCAAGGTTTATATAAACGTGTTTTGGTGCTAATACTTATATATATGGATGACTTATAGTGTACTTTTACTTGAGTAATATTTCACTTCTGGTACATCTTGTTTACTAGTAATAATGTCAATATAAAGGTGTTAAAGTGTTAGCGTGTGCACTTGTACCTACTGTAGTGTCTAGTCTACTTATTGTGTGTTGTGAGTCGGATCTGAGGTTTGATTCTCACTCAATCGCACGTCCGGTTCATGTTCAGGTCTTTGTCTAAGGCAACAGGAAGTCGGCACAAGTTCGCGTTAATCAAAACAAAAACCCAATCCGGTAAATGTGACTCTTTCTTGTTCTTGTTAGTAATCTATTGTCTTATTATTTTGACTTTGCCAATATTCGAGTTTTGTAACCATGACAACACATCTAGCAAGGGTAAAAAATCTAACTATAAGCTTCATGAAAGTCATTTCGTCACCGTGAGGCACACAGACATCCTCTGCTCAGCTGTTGGATAAAATAATTACTATTTTTAAGTCTCAAAACTTTAACTTAATTCTGTTAGAATATACAAGGGATGTTCAAGTCAATCCGGGACTTTCAGATTGAGCGGAATATCCAAACACAGTTATAAGAGTAAAAACTAGCTTCCATTTCTCCATATAATTCCCTCCTACACTAATGTACTTATCCCAGCGCTTCACTCCCTCACGTCTGAACACTGGCCTCCCAGGAACTCTTTAACATGTGGAAACGGCTTGAAGCAAGGTCAGGACTATATGGGGGATGTTGGCGATAACTCCCATTATCGACCCATAGTTCGATTATCGATTATTGAAGACCACGAGTTCCACTCACAGTTCTTTACAACATTGGCACTGTTCAGATGTTTTACTGTGGATAAGAGTCTCATCACCGTAACGTGATTGAAGTCTTCCGTAAATGTCAGTCGTTTTTTACGCCTTCATTCGTGGGAAAGTTCTTCCCAAGTCCTGGTTTGGCCTGAACGCATTTTGTATATAGTAGGTATATACTGAATATTATATCATAGTATATAGTACAGGATAATATACCATCAGTACTACAGAACATAAGGTGAGGTTCATTTTTATTAAATCGGAAAATATTATTGCCTTTAATTCTAAAATATTACCTTAATTTGGATGGTTGTTTGTTTTTACTATTTCATTGGTTTGAGGGATTTCTTTTATTTATTAAAGCAATAAATTAAAGCAGAAAAAAAAAATTATGCTTCCAAAATTTGTCTCTATGTTAGACTTTAGACTTTAGGTGCCAGCAATATATGGTGATGAAGACCGTCTAATCTAATATAGAAATACATTTTAGAAGCATAATATTATACAGTATTTTCTGCTTTTATTTATTGCTTTAAATAATAAAGAGAAGAAATCCCTCGAAGTTTAGCACAGACCACTCTAGACGCTGTTTAATGTTCAAGTTGAGGTTTGTTTTTGATGTAAAAAGTTTTTAAAAGCACTGATTTTATTGTTAGAATTCTGTTAGAAGTCGTTATTCTATTACATCAGATGAAAAAGAGAGTCCGAGCGGAGACCTTTCAGGTGTCTTTCCCAAGGCTGAAGTCATTATAAAGTAGTTTGACTAATTCTGAACAGACTGTGCTAGCTGGAACACTCTACTCTGTAATATGGAGGCTTTTGTCGTTGTTGTTATTAGTGTGGCATTTTAATTTGATTTTATAAGAGCAATATGGCAAACAAGCTCACTGTACTATGCTGTATAAGCGATATTAAGTAAAATCATGTTTTCATATTCTTTAAAGAAGAAATGCAGATCTAACCAAAGCACAGAAGAAATTCTACACTGGGTTCATTACAGTAAACTATTAGAGCTGGGGGAAATAAAATTCAGTTACTTATTGCGATTCCTACAGTATGTATGGTGATTCATGTATCGCTGGCTTCACTATAAATTGTTAATAATTATTTTAATACATTTTTATTTTTATTTTATAGTTTTATAATTTTAATATTTTATAATTGTAATTAATATACATTTATTTTTTATTAATATATATTTGCATATGAGGTAGTAAAATGTATATATTCTAATCCTATAAACTAACCTTTAAAACATTTAATCTGAAATCTAAAAAAAATTATATAGAATCATGATATTTATAAAATTGCAATACTTACATATTCGCAATACAGACTGAATCTGCACATGGGTATCGTGATAATATGGTATCAGACGGTCCCTGGTCATGCCCATCAACGTAAACTATAGTATGTGGTACTTCAGACATGAACAGGACAAAAACTGCACATTCTCACATTCATATGAGTCAGGGTTACAAATAGTTAGAAAATTTAAAAATATATATTTTTTAATATTCCTCTTGCTTTATCAGTGCAAAGGTTTCGCTCCCTCTGCACCTCTTTAAATTGAGTGTTTTTTTGTATTTTTTTACTCCATGTCAACCCTTCACATTTTGAACTAAACATTAAAACTAATGACAGTCAGCTGTTTCCCTTTTTAGTCTGCTTAAAAGTTTGTGCGCCCTTTTTAAACCGTGCCTCATTTGTGTGCTGAATGGCTTAAATGTTCACTTTGTTACTAATAGTGAGAATCAGAATTCATATGCAGAACGCATGATTGAGAAATCACGAAGAAAACCTAAAGCGAAATTCATTGGACCATCTAAAACTAGTAATCTTACAAACTAATATCTCTTTTGCATTCAGTTTTGAGTTGAATTGGGGATTCCACACGTTACTCAACATCGCACAAACAGCTTACTTCATCTCTGTTATCTATTTGCCATTCCCTCTATTTCCCCTCCATCTGTTTTCCTCATTTCCTGATTCTCTCCTCTCTTCCTCTTGTTTTCTTATTTTGACTTTCTCAAATCCCTCGCTGCCGTAATGTTACATTACACCATGTCTACTGACCCCCAGCTTCTCATACTGTATGCCCCTGAAATGGTCTCGCTATCTGTGCCAAACATGCACACACGCATACGCACACATACAAACAGATGCAGTAGAACCGGCGCTGCTCCTCATGTGACCCGAAACCATATCACAGGACTTTGAGCCATCATCTGTCGCGGTTCCCAGCGTTTTATTACGGATAAAGTGTAACAGCCAGGAATGTCGCCAGCTCACGCCAGACACTTCCCATATGCAGTTCTGCGAAACTTCCTTTTTTTTCTCGACACAGACTGTGACGCTCTATTTACAGGACTTATCAGTGAACAAGCAGCGCCGAGAATAAACATCAGCAGTCTTAAAGTGTGCGCCTGTGACCTTTAGAGAACCTGTTTGTCTGCTCAATTCGGATTCAGATCATTGGATCTCTGTTTCTTCGGATACACACTTGCATGTGTTGCGACTGAAGCCGAACACCTCACACAGACTGGCAGCTGTCGTTTTCTGTTAACTGCAACAATTGTGAGAGTATTTGTTCTCCTAGTGGAGAGCAAAGAACCCTGAGAAAAACATCCACAGCACTCATGGAATGTATGACCATCTGTGAAAACTCGCCTGGGACATTACAGTACATACATTAGGGTGTTCCTTTTTTTAGGGTGTTCAACTTTTGCTGATTGTTGAAAAGCAAGATATATAGATGCTATAAGACATTCCTGAAATGCAAAAAATATATATAATTTCATCTTTAACATTCAATGCATTATTATACCGCATCCTCTTCGAATCCTCGAATCTGATTGGTCAGAAATGCTTCAATCATTTTCTATAAAAGAAGCCCAGACGATACTGGGCTTCTTTTATTTGCTTATTTAGTTTTGACCCCAAGGTGTGTTCTAAAATTGTTAAAATAACATATACGTGAGCTTGTACGGCGGATATTCCACGTATTATTATTATTATTATTATTTAAAACTACAGTAATAATAATATAGCAGTAATAATGAACATTTTCAGAAGGAGTCTCTTGTGGTATCTCTTGGTAATAGAGATGTAACGTAAGTTTCTTACACGTAAATGCTTTTTGGGATTAACGGAGCGTTACAGGCTCTCTGTAACATAACAGCATGTTATTATCTTCAAGAAGTTGTGGACGGAGGACTAAGGTTAAGTAACAACATGAACTAACTCGTTTCGTGGACAGTCCACAACATTACATGTAACTACAAAAGAGTAAAAGTATGACATGGCTTCGCATCAGCCGGGATCATATTACTCCATGTTTTATTAAGTCTTTTTTCTGAAATGATGAAAGCAGTTAAGTCTGACATATCCATTATTCCAGGATCGTGGGAAATGGAGAAAATATCAATTTGGTTATGTATCGCGTTTATTTTGCACAACAATACACATATTGCCACACTGACTCCAAAATCTAAAAATCTAAAAATCTTAATTTAAAAAAAGTGCTCGCCCTATCATCAGGAGATCGCTAGTTCAATTCCCGGTAGCCAGAGGCCCAGAGAGAGCTGATTGGCCAAGCTTTCTCAGCAGGGTGGCACTTAGCCAGTCATGGGTGTAAGCGAGCAGTTCGAAAAGATGCGGTTGGCTGGTGCCACATGGTTTGGAGGAAACACGTGATAGTCTTCGGCCTTCCCTGACTGGTAGTAGTAGCTTTAATGTGGTAGTCAGATACGTAATTGGATATGACTAAATTAAGGAGAAAATCTAAAAAAAAAAAAAAAAATTGGGGGTTTTTGAACATTTGAGGCAGTAAATTATTGCAGTTCCTCTATAATCTATAATATTACAGGTGGTGTACTTTAAACTATCCACACATTGGCTCCACACAGTATCCTGCATTTCAGTCTGTTTAGAATTATAATCTGAAACATAATCTGAAAAAAATGTTCCATTGAATCGTGATATTTATAAAATCAGCAGACATGTATCGTGATAATATCGTATCGGATGGTCCCTAGTGATTCCCATCCCTAATGGGAAACTGGTGTCATTCTGGCTAATTTCCACTCATGAGCTATACTGTACCTTTATCATGAAACCAAAGAATACAAAGCCATAGTCTGTCAGAATGTGTTTCCTTTCCGCTGAACTCGATATCTCCTTTGGTTCTTTTTAGATTTGCATAATCAAATTCATCACGAAGCCTAACTCTGTAGTGCGCAATAAGAGTCTCACCGGACCGTGTTTTTCTTTGGTTGACACGAACAAACGGCAAAGATAAGGAACCGTGTGAGTCCAAAAGAGGATGATATTTCCATAACTCATCCGAGGCGTTGTGGGCGAGATGAGAAAAAGCGATAGAGATGATGAATACGTAACGATACAATCGATCAGATACATGTATTGAAGGTCATCCTTAATTGTAAAGGGCCTGCCGGAAAGGTTTTCTGAAGCGTTTCGTTTTCTCTCTCTTTATCAGCGGGTATTCCTATCAGATGCCACCGTGGCACGGGGCCAAAACTAACATTCATTTCTAACACGTACAAGCTTGGGGCAAGTTGGCATCCCAGAGTGTACAGAGGTTCTACAGCATTTAAAGTTGTTCATTATCGCTCTCGTACTATCTACTGACAGTATGGAATACAACACAAATGATTAATAGGTTCAAAAAAAGTAAAGTGCATGATTGTCCAGCTATCTGGCTCCATTTACTCCAGTTTAGAATTAATCTAAAAGGCATTAAAAGGTGCTTTAAGTGAGATTAGACTTGTTGTTGTTTTAAAATTGAGTTTCTAACAGTTAGGTGGGTTCAATATGTGAATGATTTCCCACTTTCTCACCCATGTCCATAAAGTTCTGCCCCATTACCTTAGGTGGAATGTCTGTTAAATGACCAGATGCAAATCTAAACACAAAGCAATTGTTCCAGATCAGATGATCAGATGTTTTGTAAATCGTTTATATGATACATTTTCTCAGCGACTTGCTAAACTTTTGCCAAACACACGGTTTAATGCATTATTTCTTATAGACCTGACCATTGCACCATTAAAATGTCACCCAATTGTGCACTTATTTTATTGTTCAAGATAACAGAACACAGTTATTTGAGTTAAAAACTCGCTTTATTTCTCTATATAATCCCCTGCTACACTAATGCACTTATCCCAGTGTTTCACTAGTGCTTGGATACCATCAAGGTAGAAAGTTTTCTCAGTACGCCAGAACTATGATCGGACTGCCTGCTTTACGACTGAACCACTAGCCTCCCAGGAACTCCTTAATGACCCAAACATGTGGTCAGGACTGTACGGGGGGTTGTGGCAAGCAACTCCCAGACGAATGCAAGTGGTGCTTATGAATGTTTGTATGTACAGTTCCAACAGTCAGATGCGTCTCTTCCTCAAGTTTGCACCAAGTTATCAGGTGAATTTCAAGCATCAGGCGTTCCACTCAGTGAACGTTGCGAGTACGACTGCAGTGGGAGCACCATTCAGATGTTTCTCATCATCGTAACATGCTTAAAGTCTTTGGTTGCAAATTATGAATTATTTGATTTAGTCATGCCCTGCTTGGCCGGTCGTTCTGTGACATTAATTAAAACTCTCTCACTATCACCAAGTATGTGTGTGTTTTTATGATCACGTGTTATTAGAGCATGCTGATGGATTTGTTTGAATGTTGACCTGAAACCGGGCAAATCCAAACTAAATATCACCCACCCTCAGCGGCACACATGAGTCGAAACAATAAAGTGCCTTTACAGCCAGCACAGATGTTACAAATGCCACACTAATGCCACAAAACAAGCTCATTCGCAGTGTGTAGCAACTCCAAAGCTTTGCTCTGAGCAACCCAACGAAAAAAGTGTGTAGATACAATAGAGTAACCTGAGAAGACTGTTTTTGAAAAAGAAAAAAAAACCTGTTGGAATGTTGTGCCAATGTTGCACTGGTGTTAAATCACCATTGTGTTGATGATTGTTGGGGGCAACAAGCGTTGTTGCAATGGTTTCCATATGAAGGTACTGTAAGTCGTAATAACAACCAATCAACTATAACCATTATTATTATTATTATTATAATGACTGTTCATGTAATTTTGCATTTGTCTGTTGAATTAATTAATGTCGTGTATAACAGAAATCAAAGGGTTAGTGTTAGAAGTGTAACTCTAACCCTAACCCTGCACTCACTACTCTGCTCCCAGTTACTTTTAATACTGTAGAATCAGTTGCAACAAAAATTGTTAAAGAAGATAAAAAACTACATTTCGAGAGCATCAGAAGCACCTTTACCCTTATTCGCAGGTCTGGTCCTGCTCCTGGAGCGACTGCGTTGCCTCTGGAGCCGGGTTCGACCCAGCAGCCTGTAGTAGTACCCGGGTCTCCCAGAACCTTTCCTAGTTATTCCTGACATTCTCTTGACACATCAACAAGCAAACACTCAAGCCTTTCCTTTGCTTTCTGCTTACCACTTGTTTAAAAGCACACAGTGAACAGATCCATAGAAAAGAAGTTCAACTGGAGGAGCAGAAGAAAAAAAAAGTTGTTCACACTCTCCCTCCACACTGTTTGTAATCTGTGTGAGCTCTGGAGGTGGGGATCTGCCATGGAGTGCACAGACAGAACAATACAAAGTTTTGGGCACGTTGGAAAACCTGGAGTGGATTTGAGAACCTGAAGAAGGCGGCAAAGGAAATGAGTATTCGCACAGAGTTGGCTGAGAAACAAAACACTTGATGTCTTGGCAATTGAGACAGCTTCTTCTCAGGAGCTCTCTCTCTACTGGACATCCACGGACACCATTCTTCATAAAGATGTTCCCGTTGTGTTTTAATGTTGATCATGTTCACCAGGATGAAGATCTGATAACCATGAAAGCCACAGCAGACACATTTACACATTTTTATCTTTTCCTCCTGATCAACCACTTCAGAAGTCAACCTGAAAGACACCCCTCCCATCAGGGAAGAAATGTTTAATCATAGGACAGAGGTGATGAGCTAATCATTTGCAGCCAGCCATTCCTCAACGATGACAAAGGACACAAACCATGCTAGTAAAATTCCCCAACAACATAAGAGACAGGGCAAGGGTTGTTTTTCCCCTTTAATTTATCACTTATAAATCATTGCTGCAGTAGGTGTTTTTTAATGTAGAAATATTACTGTAAGCAGACTTATAATCATTTCTATCAGTATACTAAAAGCAGCGCTAGTTCTATATCCGAACTGTGGATGATAAAATACATTGTTTTTCCACATAATCTCCTTGCTTTTCAATACACTTTCATATTCCGTCATTAAAGATGCTTTAAGCTGAGTTTCGAGCCACGAATGCACCGCTGTCTTCACTTCTTCATCAGAAGTGAATCTTCATCCTCGTATGGCTGCTTCCAGGGGACCGAACAGGTGAAAGGCAGATGAAGCAAGGTTAGAAAAATTAGGCTTCGACTCTTCAATAAGCATCTCACTGATTGTTGAACTTTTTTCCTGATGATGTTCCAATAATGGCGCTTGAGAATCCCAGAAAACTGTAAGCATTGATGAATTTTCCAGCTGATGGTTGACTTTTGAACTTTTCCTCAGTCGGCGATTGAGGACGTTTCCGTTCCAGACTCTGCCGTTTACTCTCAGGCTCGTAGTGATGAATCCATGTCTCGTCACCAGTAATGATTCTCTTTAAGAAACTTTCACCTTCTTTAGAGTATCGGTCCAAATTTTGCTAGCAGATATCCGAACGCTTCTGTTTACACTCTTCCGTGAGTTGTTTCGGCACCGGGTACACCCTCAGACCTAAAAAAAAAGGACTCTTCGCACGTTGCTCTTCTGTCGTGAAAATCACAAGTGGGGCCATTTTTGCTCGACCCGCAGTTACAAATGAACTGATTTAACACGTTCACACCTGCACAGCAGTGACTGGAGAGATAGTTGCTTTGAACGGAAAGCACTGTTAAGACGGCGCGGCCAACAGAAGTTTTAATATAACCTGATAATTTTGTATTTGTATTTTGTACCCTTGTACATTTAAGTGCACTTTTAATTAAAAAGTGTTTGTTTTTTTTAATGTCTGTTTCGAAGTGACACAGTGCATTGTAGTATTTCAATATTTTTATTGGCCTTATACAGTACACTGTCCGGCCATAAAAAGCTATCATTTAAAAAGGGTACATATGTTTAATACTGAAAGTAAGAGCATTTCCATGCGCACAAAATGTGATGAAAACTGATCGACGAATCGGGTCAGACTGTTCTGGCTGAGGTGTTTATACAGTATGTTGCAGTTTAACTATAATTATTTAAGAATATTAGTGGAACATTAGGGTCCTGCACCTATTGATGCATCATAGTGTAGTATTAAAAAAAATTTATGAATTTCATAATTGAATTTGTTAAAAAAAAAAAAAAGTCAAAGTGCGAAATGCTGTTAATAACTATTAATTAATTATTATTTTCAGCTTATTAATTTATAATAATGACAGGCTAGTTATAACTGCTTTAACGAAACTGATAAAAGAATAGACTTTTCATGAAATCAAATGCAACCCTAAACAATAGCATTTGTTAAAACTTTGCTAGAGTAAAACAAAAATTTTTGTACATTGTGTAAAATTCTTATACAACATACTGTACAAAGTCCTATATAATCCTTATAATCTTAAGAAGAGTTAACCAGTTAAGAATGTGCCGTGTTACTGCAACATTCCTGCTCCGGTGTGGACGGATTCCAGGCCAGTGTTTGTGAGTTTGTGTGTGTGTGCGTGTGAGTGTGTGTACGCTCATAAGGGGCCCTGACAAGCTTCTCCAGGCCTGTGCTTAGCCAATCAGGAGCTAGCTGTGGGTGTGGGTCAAGCAGCTGCAGGGCTGCAGAGCAGATGGACACAAAGACGTATAAATGCGAACCGTGCGCACAAACACACACAAGTAGTGCAGACAGATGATAAATAATGTCAGAAGAACAACATCTCGAATGTCATGGACGGAGAAGAAGAACACACCTTCACACCTGTTGCGGTGTGTATATAGAGCTACAGTATCTAAGAGGTTTGCAGGAAGTTCAATGCAGACAGAATGGAATGCACAATCTGGTTAACATTACATAGTGTTCTCCAGTTAAACACACAATCAGCCCTTACATACCCATACATACACACGCACACACACACACACACACACACACATACACACACACACACACACATACTGTCCATAAACCAGTCAAATGATTAATTCTACCTGAGTATTTGGTTTCACTGCTCATTTGTGTGACTCTTTGTTTGATAGCCCTTATCGCTCCCTGTGGACCCATACACACATGCACACACACACTAACACACACAGTCATGCTGTTCATAGCTAAAACTCTTGAGGTCCACTCTCATTTGGGGTCACGTTCAGGGGCCGTACTTGTTTCCTGTTCTCAAGACTTTCCCTGGACTCAGACACTCTGGGGACTGATCTCATCATAACAGCTTGTGTGCAAAAGTCTGCATGTGTGTGTGTGTGTGTGTGTGTGTGTGTGTGTGAAAGATGTTCGACTGGCTTAACTCCAGCTGATATGCGACTCACAGATAAAGATAACATGCCAAGAAAAGAGACCGTGCAGGAAGCGGCCCGATAACAGTGTTTGTGTGGTGATGGGTTTGGGGAAAACCCCTTGTGAGAAATCCCTGGCAAACAGCCAATTAAAAAAAAAAACGAGAAAATTATAATAATATTCTTATTCTACGTTAAGAAAACATAAAAGTATATTTTTTTCAAAAGCAGTGAGGTAATCTTTTTCCTGTACATTGACGATATTTGCGAAAAAATTATTTGTGGTGACGTAAGATGAGTAATAGAACACATCAAGATGGTTTTTGGATTTTTTTTTCTGTCTGTTTGTTTGTGCATGCATCATGTAAAAACTACCGAACAAATTTTAATGAGTTCTTAAATAGTGTATTTGGACGAACTTTAGGCAACATATATGCTTTGTTTCATTGTAATCGGCCCATGGGAAGAGAAGATATGATACTTTGTAGTTGAAATAAAAAAGCCTTTATATCATAAAAACATCAACCTTGAAAAAATCATTAGTTCGAATCAAAACTCAACAGATGACATTTTTTAAAACACGTTTATGAGTGTGCAATTAAATTCCACATAAACGAAGTCACGAGCACATTTAGTGGTACTATAAATTTTCCAATCTTTCTTACATAAAAACTATCATCAATGCTAGAATAAATACACTTAAAAACTAAACACACTATTGTTTTGTTGCTAAGTGCTAAGTCAAAGTGCAAATACTTTCAAAGGAAACGTTTTTATTTTTTAACAATATATGAACAATTTTCCAGCAAAATGAGATAAATGCCATGTTTCTGACTCATTTTGGTAATTTGTTGTCCGTGGGCACACAAGGCTATTTTAATTTTAATTTTTTTATGAAATTCACTATAGATTCTTCTTTTGCAAAATAAAAAAAAATGCAGCATTTTTTCCCTTCCTTCCAAAGTGTTCCAGTTTGCTCTCACTGACTCGTTACACAAAAACAAATAAAATAAAAAATTTAAACCCAACAAATATACGATTAACATTAAACATTTATATTTACATTTCCACAAACACAACTCTAGGCTGATTTAAATACTGTGACAAAACTGTGAGAGGTGGAGTTATAGCATTTTGCAAAATGACACAAAATTCACAAGATTATATAACCAAAACAACTGTGACATAATCTTGCCAATTGTACTTTCTACCACGCTTGTGACTAAAAAAAAAAACAATACACGAAATATTTTTGTGTTCTCAAAACATCTTTCTGCTAAGGAAAGGATCTTCTGTCTGAGGAAGGTTTTTCCCGTCCGCCATACAAACATACAGTACGAATGGAGAAAAGTCAGTTCATAACATTAAAACCACTACAAAGTTAATTGAACAACACTGATCAGCAATTATATACCATTAAACTAAAGTGACATCACAGGCATTCAAGGTCAGCCCGTCTGGTCCGATCCCACAGAAACGTCAATGCAGCACAACTCGCCAAAAAGGTCGATGCTGGCCAAAAGATGATCAAAGGCACCAGAACACCCAGTGCACCACAGCCCGGTGTGTATGGGGCTTAGCAGGTAAAAATCCCATTGACATGGCCGCCGAATTGCCTTAATCCTAATCCAATCAAGCACCCATGGACTACACCCCACATTCCATAGCTCAGTTTTAGAAACCCTGTGGAGCCACACCCCTAGGGGCCAGAGCTGGCACAAGGGGAATACTTGTTATGTTAATGATTTAAATGTCATGGCTGATCAGTATAAATTTTCTAAGGAACAAGCATTTGTTGCAAGATTTTTTGCAATTAAAAAAAAAAAAAGGTTACTTACAAAGACTTATTTAAGTCAAATAAAATAAATTGCTACTCATCTTAAAATATATCTTTAAATCAGCTTGGATCTGTGTGGCATTACCTTGATATGTTTGGGTTTGTGTGAAAAAATTAGGTAGACTATGTCTGTTTTTTTCCCAACCAGTAACATATTTGAATGTCCTTCACTACAGTGACATTTGACATTTACATTTACAACATTTGAGAGTCGCTCTTATCCAGAGCAGCTTACATTAATGCTTTGAAGTTTCCATCAATAATTACATCATTACACTGGTTCCTTAGGTTACTAACTAGATGTACCATCAGTCAAAACCAGTTGGGAAGAATTTTTATTTGTTTTTTTAGGGAAAGTTAATCCAGATACCCAAGAAACAGATGGACATCTAGAGGACGTTTACTCCAACATTTACTGTAGGTGCCAGAACAGAAAATAGTCTAGATGACTGCCTAGTTATACTGTATTTCCAGTTTTCTGAAATAAATCTTAAATGAAAAGGTTTCTCCTGGCTATCTTAACCCACCAAGTTTCCCAGAAACATCGCAACACAAACATTATCAATAAATGGTATAGCAAGCATCATTATGACCTTTCTCTCTCTTTCGCATTTTGTGCAGCTTTTCTGAAACTCAGCCATGAATAGTAAGTAGGACTCACTTCCCATCAGCTAATATAAAAATATGGAAACTCACAAACAAATGAAATCTACATTTAAATCAAGTCCATATATCTTTCTCTCTCTCTCTGATGAGTTATTGAACGACACGTCAATGCTTTAACTCATATTCCTGAGGATGTGTTCTAGGCTTCTGTTGATTCTGATGCTGTTTGAACACTTGAGATGAGATGTTAGTTAAGATATGCAATTTAAATGTCAAATGTCATTAAACCTTGTTTCCAGTCAATACATTCCAGATGTTATTCAAATTTATTGAAACCCATTAAGAGGTTTTTCATTTTTTTTTCTTTTTTTAAGATGAGTGATAGTACATATGCGCACACACAAGCTCTTGCACGCAAATGCAAATAAAGCGCGTTGTGTAAATGCCATGGGTGGCAAGATGCTATTAGTGGCTAGGAGCGACAAAGACAGATGATAGCCGCTTGTTTTGTATCCTTAAACATTCTTGTTTAAAAGGCAAATAGACAGGACAAAAGAAAAAAGAGGAGAAAGGGCAGCTCACTATGCCTGCGTAAATAAGGTAAAGCTTTGTAGCGTGGTAAAAGCCACAGGAGGCGGGGCCTATACCTATAACATTATAGCGTTAAGCTAAAGTCGCTCTGTTGAATTCTCGCATCTGATCAGTTACAAGGTTATGATTTATTTTCTACAAAGGAAGCTTTACCAGTAGATCATAACGGGTAAATCAGTGCACTAATTCTAATACATTACCGTTTCCATGGTAACAGTTCCTTTACAGAAAGTGGCATGATGGACCTACCCCTACAGTGATATTGCATGTGTTATTATTTCATAAAGAAAATGCAAAAATAAAAGTAGTTGACCAAGTGACGACATTTAAGAGGAGAGTTTAGGAAGGAGTCTCCAGTGTCAGCATTTTCATCTAAAGCGACATCATGAAATTTACCACTATAGGTGGATTATAAGCTTTCTGGCTCCTCAGTAACATGATCTCTTTAAAAGAAAGTTATGAAACAACAGTGTTTTTTTTTTAGAGCTGTTATTATAATAACATTACATGCAAATGTAAATGAATATTATGTATGAGTAGTTTTGGTGATAAATCATTGGCAGATTTTTAATCAAACTCCAGATGTTCTTTACAACACTTTCAAAGATCGTGCGTTACTAGATTTATGATATGGTGATATTTACAGCTATCTCATCAGGTATAATTTTATGTTAAATTATCATGTAGTAAAACCGAGACATTGTTTTGTTTTGGGGTTTTTCCCCTACCTTGCCATCCAGCTGTCACTCTGTTATCTGAAGAGTGACTGAGGTCCCTGCTCATTCAGTCACACTGGTGTATTTAGCCATTTAGCTGGTGTGATTAATAAATGGAAAAAAATTGAGCTGCAGTAATTTAAGATTTAAAACCAGTAACTGATTTTACCTTTAAAATCATAACAAATGCTAACGGAAGACTATACAATCTTTTAGATGCTCCTGTCAGGGGCTCGCCACAGCAGACCATCTGATCCGCACAGATTTTACGCCGAATGACACAACCCTCCCATTTTGTTTGGGCTTGGGACCGGCACTGAATGCAGTGGCTGTGTAGCATGTGGTGTGGCAACTCGGCGGGGTTCGAACCCGAGTCATGAGAAACCGAGTCAGTCAAAAGTTTGGACACAAGTTTGTATTTATTTTCTACATTCTAAAACAATACTAATAAAAAAAGATAATAAAAGATTATAAAAGATAATTAAGAAATTTGTTATTTTAAAACAGTTTGCAGTAGTTCAATAGTTCTGGCAAGAACAGTATTGAACTTTGCAAGTGCATTTGCAAAGTCTATCAAGCACCGTGATGAACCTGGCTCTCATGAAGACCTTCATCAGAAATCACCGATTAACAAACAGCACCTCGTTATGAAGGATTTATGAGCATAATTAGCAGACACATCTTAATATCAACTTGTTAAAGGAGATTATTTGGAGGAAAGACCATGGAATTGGAAGATATGTCCAAACTTTTGGCTTAACTACTCTAAATAAGGACATTTAACACAAGTATGGTGATGCATACTATTGAATATTTATTGTGTTAATTTTACCGAACATTTACTGCCTGATGGTGCTATCCTGGATAAAATGGTCACTGCACAAGCATCACCATACTTGTGTTAAATTTCCTTATTTAGAGTAGTTAAGCCAAAAGTTTGGACATATCTTCCAATTCCATGGTCTTTCCTTCAAATAATCTCCTTTGAACAGTTGATATTAAGATGTGAACACCAATATGGGTGAAATAAATATATATATTAAAAAATTATATATATACATAATTGGCCTTGTAGCTCCTCTATTGGGCTTTACACCGATTTTTACCACGAAGTTGAATTTTCAAGATGAGAGCATTTGCAAAAGCCATGAGCCAGCCCTAATTTTATCACATTTTGAATCCAAAATTTTTGGCAATGTTTGTGTCTGTGATTTTAAGTCCAATCCCTGTACCTGGGCAGTTTTAGATTGATTGTTTAGTTTGTTAAGCCACAGTTTGTATACCCTACTGTATGAATTATTCGATCATAAAAAATAAAAAATAAAAACATCTAACTTGAGGCATGAACCAGTGAGAAACAGGTGCAGATGATCAGGCGAGTGATTAGTATACTGGTGGTGCTGAATGCTAAGTTGTTGGAACAGACGAGAGGGGAAATGAGGTCGCTGCTGAGGTTGTTACATAAACAACCAATTTTTAAATCGTATCTTTAGGAGCTTTGCAGCCTTTAATTTAATTCACATCAGATCGTTAAACTTTCTATGAAGAAATGAGGGGTTGCTCAAGACTATTATACAGTACACTAACTACAAGAGTACCTACCTACTTTGCTATTTGTTCTGTTTTATATTACGAATAAGTCACTTTCACAACTTTCAAACTACCCTTGCCTTATACCTCCTGAAGTACCATAAACACTGCAGGTTCAAACTATGAAGGTAAAAGTTGCACAGCATTGAGGTTGTATTCACCTTTACTCATAAAGTGGATCGCATTTGCCCACGCTTAAACAACAGCCCTCAGGGCTTCGCAGAAGATTCTGAACTAACAAAGTCATAATTGTTAAGAAAGTTGGATTAAACGTATAAACCTCTATAACCTCGTGTTTATTACCACAAGTTTGTTACATTCGCAGGATAGCGAGTCATAGTATGATATTAAACTCTGAAGATAATGAGACACCATATCAGGGTCATTTCACCCACTCTATTTATGTGTGTGTATGTGTGTGTGTGAAAACGACAGGGAAAGGTTATGTGAGACTGTGAGAGTGTGAGTAGATGAACTTTGCAGTACTATTTTTCCACATGTGATCTTTAGCCTCTTTGTTCCTTTGGTCCCGGAGAGGTTTTTGTATTCTCGCCTAATAACCCAGTAACGTCTAAATCGTCTTTCTATCGGGAACCTTTTCGCACCCCGAGATCGAAACGATCAAATTTTCTGAATTACCAGCGTTAAAAAGAAACAATAAGGGCGGAAAACTAATCAATACTCAAGACCTACACACATTTATCTCTTTATTGATGCTGGGTTTTATCTGCAAACCCACTTGAACAAAAAAAAAAACCCAACACAAAGAGCAAGAGAGCAGATGATTAATTATAAGATATTTGACAAAAGAGTTCATAAGAAAATAATAACGCAGTTATTACGTCTCTATTCTGATGGATCACAATGGGGGTTGATTAGTTTTCCATAACTATCATCATTGGCAGATTGCTGTAGTGTGAAATCGATAAAACTGTTCCTGAGGTGTGGTTACTGTAAGACAATCAACTTCAAGGTGTTTACAGCAACTCAGGTGACATCACACCACACTGTCACCTAGGAACACTAGGTTTCCTTTAACAACACAGTTTGCTATTAGTCTGTTATTTATTTTTAGATTTTGGCTGTAGAACATTCCTGATTGAGTAATAAGCAGTCAAATGTTTTATACTGCAGACTGTATGTGTTATGTTAATATTTATTCATTATCATCTCATTGCTACAACAAAATCAGCTTTAATTAACTTATATTCATATAGTCAGTAAATGACACAAATTTAGTTCTTTTTTTAAGTTTACAATAAACAAAAAGACAATTAAAATGCAAAGCAATGTACGTACTGTATATGACAATTTATCGTGAACCAAAATTGTGTAATATTCATAACAGGTCTGTTTGTTGACCTGCTCACCATAAACAAATATTGCAAAAACAGTATTATCATTATGACTAAGCTGATTTTTGTTTTAAATAATTTTGTGTTAGATGTCTGTTTGTTTTACTTCGGAATAAAAGGTATAGTTTGGGTTTTTCAAGTCTGTCTTAAATCAAAAATTGAGGTGTACAGTATGTAAGGATACTACAGTATCATACTGTAGGTCTCAGTTGTTATAAAATGTCCTGTACTGTATACTATCCGTAAAGTTTGTCACTCAGAATGAAAGTACGATGTGAGAATTTGGTTCCAGACTCGGTCCGTGCAAAAATGCATTTCAAAGTTTAGCTGAGATTCGTATGAAGCTAGTTCAGGTTAGCCATACATTGTAAGTTTGAAATTCGATTTAGTTCAATGGGACTGCAGAAGTGTCATATGAGTCTCAGCTGAACTTTTGGAATGCATTTTTGCATGGAGTGAGGGTTGTGGAATTTGGCATCAATTTGAGTGATTTTGTTAAAATCTGAGTAACAAAATCAATGGTCAGTATGCAGAGCTGGAACAGAGACTTTTGGTAATGTACTTTAATGCACCTCAATTTTCATCTAAGACAGATTTGAAGAAACATACACAGTTAAAAAGACAGAATTGGGTAAACCTTCCATGATGTACTGTAGGTTTTCTGAAGAGAGA
This sequence comes from Clariallabes teugelsi, assembly GCA_030014215.1. NCBI lineage: Eukaryota > Metazoa > Chordata > Actinopteri > Siluriformes > Clariidae > Clariallabes > Clariallabes teugelsi. Next base: position 13,346,309 of record JAQMYG010000017.1, read on the forward strand.
CCGAAGCACAACTGTGGGAGTTCTAGTTGTCGCCATTTTGGCAGGAGCTGACCCCACCCAAACCCTGAGTAATCCATAAATGGGCATATGGGAGGAGCGAACAGTGCCTGGCTGTTGGTTGGATCATGCTTACAGTACTTACCACAGTTACCACATGCTAGCTAGTTTAGCTTTAATGCAGCTAAAATGCTAAAGTGGCTACTTTTAATTTATATGCTAATGTTACTTTCCATGTCAACTACTACATTTATTGTGGGAAGTTCTATAATGTTATAAATTATATAATAAATACAATTTATTAATCTAAAATTAATAAATAATTTATAATGATTCCAGTTAGCTGGTTAGCTAAAGTGATGCATGGCAGACAGCTAAGGGTTTGACACCAGCAATACAGTCACTCAACTTAATGTAAAATCTACCTGTCTAGACCAAAACCTTTTTTTTTTTTTTTTTTTTTACCAGGTTGCAAATGTTTATTTCTGCTGTAAAGTTGGCCATTTTAGCATGAGGGTCTATGGGGATTGACTCACGTTTGCATGTCCAGTGGACATTCAGAGAGCTGCACATTTTGCAAAGCACTTCTATGTTGGCTTCATTTTTCCGAACTGTAGGAAAACCCGAACTATCCCTTTAAAAAAGGCTATTAAAGAACAAAAGATTAGCTTAAATGTGTGTGACAGTCAATGTCTGTAAGCAAACTGTGTTAGGTTCTCAATGATGTGTAGAAAACCTGCCAGGTAATTTCCTTCTAAAAGTCTTTGGAGTGTACCTGAGACTTCCAACGTGTTTTTGTAAAAGTGTGACGATTAATGCAGACGTTGTTTAGTTTATTGCTTTCAGCTTCTCAGTATAGTAGAATTTTATTGAGAAATGTCGATCATTAGATCATTTGTTTTCATATTATTATTATTATTATTATTATTATTATTATAAAGGTATTTAATTCTATTTCACAGATATTTCGTTTTGTTGAATTTACATATTTTTCTGGAGGAAAACTTTTACCCTTAATTTAACTATGTTGATACATGAACCATTGTTTAGAGTGTTTTTATGTTAATATTCATATAAACTTTTTAAATTATATGTAAAGATGATAAATCAATCAGTTAAGCAATCAATCAATACTTTATGACTTTACTTTCATAAATTATTATTATTATTATTATTATTTTATTTTATTTATTTATTTTTATTATTTTTTTTAATTCCTTCCAGTTTAAGTTTTGGTTGTTCATTGCATTTTATTTTCAATTGTATTGTATTTTTTTTCTACTTGTTGTTATTCATACATTTAGTCGTTCGTTGAGGATGGTACACAGGAAGATCACACTCTGAAAAACACCAACAAAACTATGAGGCCTAACAGAAATACATATGGAAAAAAGTACATATGGAAATTTATCACAGTGTATATTTACAGCACAAGTTGAAAGACACAACGTCAGATGTGCGGAAGCGTTTCCAGAGGAGGGAAAAAGCCCTCTGAGTGATCAAGCAGAGGAATGTGAGGAGTAGAAGAGGAAATAAAAAGACGTGAAAGAGTGAGGTAAAGAGTTCAAAGGGAGAAACGAGGGCTGAAAGGTTGAACGAGTGGGAGAAAGAGAGGAAAAATGAGCAAACCTCATTCGTTCTTGCTCTCACAGTGTAATGAAAAACAGCTCTTGTAGCCCTCAAAAGCTCACAGTCTCTCACATACTCACACACACACACACACACACACACACACAGGAAGAGCCATATGTTACACCTACTTTATTCGCATATAATTGAATTAACAAGGATGAACATCTAGATAAGACTGAATTCCTGCAGGAGTTTTAATATCCTTAATCATGTTCCAGTTATATACTGTAGTAATAAGAAAGCAGTCTACAGCCCTGTTTTCTTTTTAATGTTTCAAGTCTAACTGTATAAAGAGTTAAAATTGAAAAGGTAATTATTTTCATCTCTTGGCATATAAAAGGTTAAAACCAGTAAAAACGCATTGTGTGTATGTGTGTGTGATATGAATTGAATATCGGAGATGACATGCCAGAGTTTTTTCCCCACATTATTGTTATTATTATTATATTTATTTATATACATTTATAATTATTTATCATTATTGCTTCGATTTAAACTATCTCTTAGGTGACGAGAGTTAATCATTTGCACCTTCTGTAAGAAATAATTCATGTGTAATGAATTAAATCTGTGGAAAATCTGAAAGCTCCCTGACCCTTTATAAAAAACCCATGTTCTTTACTACCTGTACATAACAGACAGGATGGCTTGAGCTTCCACATGAAGAAATCACAGGGAAAAAAAAAAAGACGCGTGGGCAATTTCATCCAACTTCATCATTAGGAATTTGTGTAACGTTTGTGTACACTAATACACCTCGGTTAAAAGTTGGTGCTGTCCGTTGTTATCCTAGCTATTGTTTAGCCTAGCTATTTATTTTTAAATTCAAACCAAGGCCGCTCAGGGGTAAAGCAAACCTTCTCCCTAAATGCGCCTCAAATCCTCATTTAAAGTGGTATGGTTTGCATTACCGCTACGAGGCTAATGAAGCTAACAAGCAAAGAAAATTACAACCTCGAGGAAGGCTGATAAACCTACAAAGTATGTGACTAAATGCAGGAAACTCAAACTTTAAATACAGTGTTTAGCTGATATTACTGATAATTACATTATTACAGCTACTATTACCGGTTATAAAATTATTCCAGTTAATATTAATGGTTATTAAGTTATTCCAGTTAATATTAATGGTTATTAAGTTATTCCAGTTAATATTACTGGTTATTAAGTTATTCCAGCAACTGTTACTGGTTATTACATTATTCAAGCTGTTATTACTGGTCCATAAGTTATTTCAGTTGCTATTACTATTATTAATGTATTCCAGCTGCTAACACTGATCATTTAGTTATTCCAGCTGTTCATACTGATTATTAAGTTATTACAGCTGCTGATATTTACCACTAAGTTATTCCAGATGCTATTACTGATTATTAAGTTGTTCCAGCTGTTCTTATTGATTATTAAGTTGTTCCAGATGTTCTTATTGATTATTAAGTTGTTCCAGATGTTCTTATTGATTATTAAGTTATTCTAGCTGCTATTACTGATTAAGTTATTCCATCTGCTATTCCAAATTATGAAGTTATTTCAGTCGCTCTTTTTAATTATTAAGTTATTCCAGCTGCTCATGTTAATTATTAAGCTATTCAATCTGCTATTACTGATTATTAAGATATTCCAGCTGCTAGTGCTGATAATTAACCTATCCCAGCTGCTATTACTGATTATTAAGCTATTCCAACTACTAGTGCTGACTATTAAGTTATTCCAGTTGCTATTACTGATTATTAAGTTATTTCAGCTGCTCTTATTGATTAGTAAGTTATTCCAGCTGCTATTACTGATTATTAAGTTATTCCAGCTGTTAATACTGACTATTAAGTTGTTCCAGCTGCTATTACTGATTATTAACCTATCCCAGCTGCTATTACTGATTATTAACCTATCCCAGCTGCTATTACTGATTATTAAGCTATCCCAGCTGCTATTACCGATTATTAAGTTGTTCCAGCTGCTACTAGTGATTATCAAGTTATTCCATCTGCTGTTACTGGTTATTAAGTTATTCCAGTTGCTATTACTGATTATTAAGCTATTCCAGCTGTTAATACTATTACAGTAAGTATTTACAGTAAGCAAATATTGGACAGTAATCCAGTGTCTTGGCTGATTATGCTCATTTGGGACAAAAAGAGCAATTTTTGGCCAAGTTATTAATGTAAAAGCTTGGCTCAAGGACACAACAGTGGCTCGGCAACAACTTAAGGAATTGAACCCGACATTTATAACTGCCTTTTCAAAGAATTGTGTCATTTTGTGTATTCATCACAAGTAAACGTATTCAATGCCATTATACAAGGTATATTAAAGGATGCAAGAGCAGAAGAGGAACAACATAGATATTTATGAAACAGACGTAAGGTCTTTTTATCTCAGGACTGTAATCTGTTGCATATAAAATAATAACTCTTCCACATACTTATGCAAAACCTTTCCAGCTTTGCATGCATTCGTGTTTTTCATTATCGGCAAAACATGACGCAATGTCAGCATGCTTGCCAGGCAATATGAACTTTTATAGACTCGTAGGTAAGGCATAAAACACAATGTGAACAGCAAATGAAAAGATAGAAAAAATCTTGGCTTTAATATACACTGTATGGACAAATGCATTCAGTCAAACCTGTTTATTATTAAATTCAGGTGTTTCAATCAGGCCCCTTATACCCAGTAAAGGGCAATCTTAATGCTTCCGCATCCCAAGACATCTTGGACAACGCTACAGTATGATGCTTCCAACTTTGTGGCAACAGTTTGGCCCTTTTCTATTCCAACACGACTGTGCCCCAGTGTGGAAAGCAAGGACTATAAAGACATGGTCTGATGAATTTGGTGTATAAGAACTTGACCCCATCAAGCACCTTTGGGATGAACTGGATTTGAGATTGCGAGCCAGGTCTTCTTGTCCAGCATCAGTGCCTGACCTCATAAATGCTCGACAGAATGAGTGGGCACGAATTCCCACAGAAACACTCCAAAATCTTGTGGACAGCCTTCCAAGAAGCGCGGGAGCTGTAAAAGGGGGCCAACATTGAGGTGCATTTATTTGGATAAAATGTCACTGCAGGTTTAGCTTTTGTCCACATAATGTACATTTTATTGAAACTTGGAAAGTTTTTGGTATAAATTTTGGATGAATTTATTTAGTCAAGTGTTGGCATGCACTTTTATTAGATTTTTATATTTTTACTATTTCATTTTGATTAATTCCGATACTGATTGATTACGTCTAATTCAAGGTTTTTTGTTTAGTGATTGATTTTCTACATTTTAGAACAATAGGAGATTTCTCACTCACTCACTCATCGTCTATACCGCTTTATCCTGTATACTGGTTCTTTTAGGTCGTGACCAAAGGGTGTAAATACTTATTCAACCACCAAAAAGCTTTTTGAGTCTTTATCCCAGCCAATGATTCATTTTCAGAAATTTAGTCGATATGTTCATTATAAGATCTGTTGAAAGTTGACACTTAGTTCACTTAGCTTGTGAACTTAATGCTCTGGCTTTTAGTAATAAAAACTCTTCTTTTTTTTTAAAATAACATATAATAAGTGTAATTAGCGCAGGATTTATTTAGCTTAACACTAGCATATCATTATTTCCTACTCCTTTATGCTGATTACAGTACAGCAATAAATACACAAAGTCTATGTGCAGGACCATGTATTGAAAGTAGACGACTGTGGTCGTCATGACAAAGGTAGTCATGGTAACGAGCATCCAGTAGCGCAGCAGCAGGATGTCATGTAATTACAACTTTGCATGACCTTTCAAAAGAATAAAAAGAGTAGAGAACATGACAGAAGAGAGCAGCATATGAAACGGGTGAGATTTAAAGCCGAACTTTCAGAATCGCAGCTGTTTGCCTCTATGCATGCGATGCCATCTTTTGGCAAAAAGCTGAACTGCAGCGTTTGGAGAAATGAATCCAGTCTGATACTGTGTGACACATGGCTTGACTAACTTTTAAGACTTGGTTTGTAGTAGTAATCTGAGGTCACGCTGACTTTCCTACACCTGTCTTACAAATGATTTGGGTCAATTAGAAGAAATGAAGTCGTGCAGCACTTGTTTGTGCTGTATATTAATTTCCCTCTGGGATTAATAAAGTTCTTTGAATCTTAAACCTTGAATATCAATGTCAGCTTCGTCTCTATGTCTGCACTTGGTTTGTTTTTTCGCTCATGTTGCTTTTACCTTACTGCACGTCAATGTGTAAATACAACAATGCACCGACACTGCTTTTTTCATAACTCCCACTCCTTAAGACGAGCTCACCTTCTACCTGCTACACAAATATGTGGAAGGAGTTACGGTGAGGATTAAGAACAGGGAGGCCAGTTAAAATAAGCTTAACCACGAGAACCAGTTCTCCAAGATACCATGCATGAAACCAAGTAAGGATCCCTCTGAGCATTTGGCTCGATCCTTAAAAGTGATCCAAGCTCTAAGGTTCTATAAGCAACACTAAGTCTACAACCACTAGAGGGACGGGAGGTCAGGAACTGGAGCCACAAACAATCCCTGAGCAAGGTGTGAGGATATTTTTGACTAAGCTACATAAAAGATGAACTAACTGAGCGGTTATTGATGCTTTATCGGGATTGATCGGGAGGAGTGTCGTGTCTGATGATCAAAAGGCAACCAGTAACATAAATAATAATTACTTAAATGAATAGTAACTCTGTACGGCGGATGACAGAATTGGGAAAAATGTTCAGTTTATTTTTTATGTAAGTGATGATGAGATGGAGAAAGTAAGAAGCGGAACAAGGTGCTAAGAGCGGTGGTGGCTCAACACTGGTCAGGAGGCTCTGTATCCTGGCTGACCCTGTGCTCTGACCCCAGCTTCCTACTGTAACTCCACTGTAAACCCGAATAAGTTGGCAAAACTCAAAAAAGTTTTCGAAATATCTGAAAAATCTGAAAAATAATAAAGGAAAGAGAGATATATAGAGTGAGAGAGAGAGAGAGAGAGAGAGAGTTCAGAATCCAGTAACAGAGTCCATGTATGTGTGTTGCGTAAATCACTTAAAAAGAATTTAAACTATCACTGAAGATAACTGAAACTATGGGCTGCATTCCATTCCACAGTGGACTTTTTAATGTGTGTCCCCTACTCCTTGCTGCCTGTGCAGGGAATATCAGTTAAGGGAAATTCCCCGGACAAAGAACACCCTGTGTACATCACTATACGTACATCACTTCCTGCGTGCGTTACCCTGGTAACATAAGCACCTCGGAAACCTGTCGGAAATTAAACATTTATTATGCTATACATTAAACTACTTATGAATAATTGATTTTATTTAGTTGCAAGATTATTAAGGTAAATTATAAATATATATATATATATCTCTATACATATCGTCCTCAAATATAATGATAATAATAAGTATTTAAATCCCTTTTCGAGGGCAGCACTGTCGTTTTGCACCACCAGGGTCTGGGTTTACTTCCCATCTTGGGTCTGTGTTTGTGGAGTTTGCATGTTCTCCCCGTGCTTGGAGATTACATGCAGATTAGGGTAATTGGTGTTCCCAAATTGCCCATAGTGTGTTTGTGTATATGCGTGTGCCCTGAAATGGATCATGCCCCGTGGGTTAGACTCCAGGCCCCCCACGGCCCTGTATACAGGATAAAGCAGTATAGATGAATGAATCCCTTTTTAAGCACCAATTTTTTTCTACGCTCCAGTGAGGTGCAATGGCTGATGGGAAATTTTGCATGTCCACACAGTAATGAACCACCTTCGCCTCGGGTGTGCGTGCTGGTCCTTTGCATTAACGCGCCATTGACCAGGCCCACAAACCCTTTTTTTTTTTAATTCTAGCGGCTATTTTTGTTTTTACAGTTACATTACATTTAGGCATTTGGCAAACACTCTTATCTAGAGCAACTTACATTTTTATCTCATTATACGTCTGAGCAGTCGAGGGTGAAGGGCCTTGCTCAAGGGCCCAACAGTGGTTGGTGGTTGTGGGGTTTGAACCTGGGATCTTCCGAACCGTAGTCCAATGCCTTAACCACTGAGCTACCCCTGGCCTTGGTTTTTATATCTGATTCTAGCGGCTGATTCTTTTTACCTGTAAATTGAGTTAGTTTTAGGTCTAAACAGTCAATCCCTCACATGCATTTCTTTTTTCATATCTTGAACTAAATAAAACAAAAATATATAAAAACTGAATTCCGCTTTCACAATCCAAACCCCTCCAAAACCTCTGAGACTCAGGACACTAGCATAATACAGAGACTGTGACGTTTCGACGCATTTTCCACGCTGTCTCAAGACGAGAGATTACAAAGAAAAGAAAAGAAAACTCATCCCAAAAGTGACTGCAGTTCTCCTTCTCTCTGCTCTAGTTGTGCATTTTGACAGCGATGGTCAACTGGGTGTCCAGAGGTGTCTTCATCATTGCAAGTCACACCTCACTTCTAATCCGCGCAGCTGAATAATTTATCCGCGTACACGTTCATCTCGCTCCTCTACTTTTGTCCTCTAGCACATCCTGTCTTTTTATCTCGTTATATTTAGACCTCTACAGCTTGAGGAGGTCAATCGATTCGACTTCATCAATACCGACACCCACCGCCGTCTGCTGTGAAGAACCAAGAAACCTGACCTCCTGTCCTGCTGCAAGATCTGCTCCGGCTCATTAAACGTACGAAGTTTAGAACTGTGATTAAACCTGCATGCTTTTTCTGCTCTGTAAAAGTTTTGAGATTTTTCTCAAATCCAACTGGTCGGAAGGTGCTGATTAATTTTCCGTGACAGTTTGTACTAAAGCGCTAATAAAAATGGGCGGATTTCTCCACAGAACTAGCACTGTATCTCACAGGGCATATTCATGTACTATTTGACATCCTTATCGAGTACAATCACTAACTGAGATTCCTAACAGGTTTTAAAACATCTGTTTTACGTACCATTGTTTAGGATTTTGTAGATTAGTAAAGGCTGTACTTCTAAATAGAAGGTCAGATTTTTCCATCTGAGATGCAACCCATGACCACAATCATGACAACAGCGGAAGTGTTCAAGAGAAACACAGACTGTCCGCCTGTTTAGATGAACTTTTCACAGTTTGACTTGGGACCTGATGAACAGGGATGCTTTATCTCTAGTGGAAGTCGTGTTAAATCTTCTGGATGTACAGAAGATATATACCGGGCGTGTGAACAATGTACTTGCACGCAAAAATCAGACCCTTCTGCTTTTCCACTGCCAACCTGGCATGATCACAGCACAACTCTTCCCAATGCAAACCCAATTACAGTAGTTCTAAATCACTGTATATATCTGTCACTTACTGCATGTCCTGGTACAATCAGTATAACATCCACCTGGGTGGATTAGCAAATCCACGTTGTGTTTTCTGGGATGGTACTCAAATGGTTCAGGTCATACTTAGAAGGGAGAGGTTATCATGTGAGTATAGGAGAGCACAAGTCTAAGTGGACGTCCATGACATGCGGAGTCCCACAAGGCTCAATTCTTGCACCG
>JAQMYG010000017.1:13363518-13374438 GCA_030014215.1 Clariallabes teugelsi
GCAGTAATAATAGCAATATTGTAGTAGAAGTAGCAGTAATAATAGCAGTACTGTAGTAGAAGTAGCAGTAATAATAGCAGTACTGTAGTAGAAGCAGCAGTAATAATAGCAGTACTGTAGTAGAAGTAGCAGTAATAATAGCAATATTGTAGTAGAAGTAGCAGTAATAATAGCAGTACTGTAGTAGAAGTAGCAGTAATAATAGCAATATTGTAGTAGAAGTTGCAGTAATAATAGCAATATTGTAGTAGAAGTAGCAGTAATAATAGCAATAGTAGTAGAAGTAGCAGTAATAATAGCAATAGTAGTAGCAATTGTAGTAGAAGTTGCAGTAATAATAGCAATATTGTAGTAGAAGTAGCAGGAATAATAGCAGTACTGTAGTCGAAGTAGCAGTAGTAGTAGTTGTTGTTGTAGTTATAGCAGTACTGTAGTAGAAGTAGCAGGAATAATAGCAGTACTGTAGTTGAAGCAGTAGTAGTAGTAGTAGTAGTAGTAGTTGTTATTGTTGTAGTAGCAGTACTGTAGAAGAAATAGCAGTAATAATAGCAGTAGAAGCAGCAGTAATAATAGCAGTACTGTAGTAGAAGTCGCAGTAATAATAGCAGTACTGTAGTAGAAGTAGCAGTAATAATAGCAGTAGAAGCAGCAGTAATAATAGCAGTACTGTAGTAGAAGTTGCAGTAATAGCAATATTGTAGTAGAAGTCGCAGTAATAATAGCAGTACTGTAGTTGTAGTAGTGTAGCAGTAGTAATAGCAGTACTGTAGTAGTACTATAGTAGAAGCAATAGTAATACTACAGAAGAAGTAGTAGCAGTAGTATTAGTAGTCCTACAGAAGTACCATAGTAGAAGTAGTAGCAGTAGTAATAGCAGTACTTTAGTAGAAGTAGTAGCAGTAGTAATAGCAGTACAGTTGCAGTAGCAGTAGTAGTGTAAGTAGCATTTGTAATATTCAGGGAAAATGTATATTGAAATAAATCAGTTGAATGTTAGAGTTGAACGGAAGAACTTTAGGTGTAGATGTCTGGCTGTAAAGTGTAACAGTGACGTGACACACATGGTGTTCCACACACTGCTGCTCCAGTCACATTACGCCTGTACTTCAAAATACACAGCTGTGCCTCATGTCCTCCACCTCTTCATAGAGCTACTTACTGCTTTTTCCCCTTTACTCAAAAAAAAAAAAAAAAAACTGTGAAAGACATGCGTAATCCTTTACTCCATGAGTATAACTGACTCACGCTTGAGGTTTTGTATCTATCTCTGACTTCCTGTTTTCTATGTCCCAGAGCTATGAAGTCATTTTGTGGGTGTGTACTGTATGTGTGTGTGTGTACTTGCTGTGCACGTTGGTGGGAACAGCACACTTCACACACATGATGACACATCATAACAGTAGGGAATTTTCGTGGCATGGCACTCACACCCTCACAACTACGACAACTGAAAATAATTCCTGCCTTCTACTAGAGGATGTGCATTGCACTTTGTGGCACACCAACAACTCTCTCTCTCTCTCTCTCTCTCTCTCTCTCTCTCTCTCTTTTCATACTAAATTAAGATTCAGGCGACCTCACGCCCTACTTGGAACACTAGATCCATTTTTCTAGTGGTTTTGAATCTAGTATTTTTTGGAGGTGACAGTGTCCTCATGTGTCTATAAATATAACTCACCTATAATATATGGTTTATATTAAGTCATTTAAACCATTGGAGGTTTGCTCTTAGAGAAACTGGACTGAAGCTGAGCTTTAAGTTAAATCCTAAAGTAGCTTAGTGATGGGATTCTCGCCTGCCATGCGGAAGGCCCGTGTTCGATGCCCAAATCCCAGCCACTGATAAAAGGGGAGGGTTGAGTCAGGAGGGGCATCCGGAATAAAACCTGTGCCAAATTGTTGCGTCCACCCCTTGATGGGAGCCACCAAAAGAATGACAACTATAATAAAATACTAATAACAAAATCTTTAGGTTATACAGTACAGTTATGCAGTTCTTGATGGAGATATCAGCTATAACATTAAAACCAGCTGCCCAGCATTGTGAAAGTCCCATCAAGGCGCGCGTCTCTGAAGGTGGTGCTGGTCGAACTTAGTTCAGACATCAAGGCTACCCATGATCTTACTTCCTGGTTATAATTCTTAGAGCCAATTCGTTATTAGGTTCACGTTGCCTGGCAGTGATTTTGATCAGTATACTATAAACAGCATATGGCAGCTTAAAACGCCTTATAATTACATTTTAAGTGAGGCAGCAAGTGGTAACTTTGGGTTTAAGAGTCTCTGCTAGTAACTAAAAAATCTTTAAAAATCAAGTATTAAAAAAATTCTGTATCCAAATTCAAATTTTATTTGTCACATACACAGTCATACACAGTACGATATGCAGTGAAATGCTTACTGTATATGACCGCTCGTGATCTTAAAATCAAGATAAACAATAAGAAATCAATTATGGGATAGAATAAGAATAAAATATAGAATAAATTAGCTATAGAAGAAGAAAATATAGAAGAGCAAAATATAAAATATATTTATTTTTTTAAACTTAGCTGTACAAAGTATAACCAATGGTTGTACAAACGTGGAAACTGTTGTGGAAATTGACAGACTTTAAATAGAAATGTCAGAGGAGTGTGCAAATATGTGAAGGTTCCAGAAAAAATATAAAAATAAATAAGTCAATATTAAAAATAATGACTATTATTGATAATAATAATAATAATAATAACCATACACAGTCAAAAAGGATGATATGTTTTTAAATGATTTTTTAAATTTATATACTGTATGTTTGCATTTGAATTGGTAAAATTTTGCAATTCCTCTATGATCCTACAGGTGGTGCTCTCTAAACTATTCACCAGTTGGCAGGCAGAACAGCATCCTGTGAGGCAGGAGCAAGTTTTAATATTTGCTCTTTTTTGTTTTTTTATTGGTAAAATTGCAACAAAATCTGAAAAAAGTATCTAATATCATGTCGGGATATTAATAAAATCATGATACTTACAAAATCGCAAATCGTGATAATATCGTATCTGATGATTCATGTTGAGTTCCATCCCTATTTCTTATATGGGAGTAAGACCTACAGTACATACTATTTCTTTTTAAAACCTCAACCAGTCATAACAGGATCTTAGTGCAGTTTGCTGTTTTTTGCCCTTTGTTACACAGCTTTAAATAAAATAGCATGTGATTATGATTACGGTAGAGTTGGAAGTGATTCAGACGTCTAATAGTCAGTACAATATGCCCGTGTGAGTTGCTAGTGATTAATGGATTCTTTTTTATCAGCGCAGTGAGAGGACAAAATTACCAAGAAATCCTTCATAATGAGTTGAGAACAATTAGCATCCTGTGTCAACACACACACACACACACACACACACACACACATACAGTACAACAGCTAAGCATATTCACTTTTTAAAGACTTGAAATGCAGGTGATTAGTGCTAAGAAGAGGAACAATGGTGTAGTGCAAGCTTTTTGTCTGATTCCAGTTACTAATAGTGTAAACATTAAAAATGATATTCTTTCCAGTTTAAATATACTGTAGATAATTATCTATAACTTCTTGGTGGCTCCGTGTTTAAGACTGTAACTGAAAGAACAATCAGATTCTTAACCATGAGTATATATTAAACTAATTAAAAAAAAACTTATTTATACAATGTAATGAAGCTATAAAGGCAACAGCCAAGTCCAAAGAGCCAGGAGCACAACAAACAGTAATATATACCAGTATAGACCAGATGACCCTATTGATGCTCCCAGTTGTTCAAGATTACAGAGAAGAGGGAAGTCATTCCCACATGCTCTCAGCAGGATTAAGGCCATGAAACATGTTTATACATTTCAGTCCTAATCTGATTTTAATAAGAAAAAAATGTAAAACTTTGAGCAGTGTTTTCCACACATAGAGTATACTGTGATGGGTCGCCCAAGTGTATTGACGGCCACTTAAGTACAGTATATTTGCCCACCCTTATTAAAAATCAATACAATACCTTCAACGATCGATTAGCTAGTAGCGGACAGTCCCCAGTACTGTTGTAACAAGAATAAGAAGTTCCTACTGACACATGCTCTGAAGTGCAGTTTTGCACGGGCTCTTCTTTCAAAAATCAGCCTTATACAGCAATGAGTGTTTACTGTAGATCTTTTTTTATTTTTTTTATTCATGGACTAATAAACTAATAAAAATATCAAATAAATCAAAATATTGTTTTAAAGGTCATGTGTATTTCTTGTTTGTTTTTCTTGTTTTGTGCTCGATCGTAAATCGATGGATAGATCCCAAGAGACTTAGGGCACAAAGTGGGGTACACCCTGGACGGGGTGCCAATCCACACACACGTACACACTACGAGCAATGTGGGAACACCAATTAGCCTAATCTGCATGTCTTTGGACTGTGGGAGGAAACCGGAATACCCGAAGAAAACCCACCAAGCACACTGTAAACCCTGATGCTCAAAGTAATTAAACATATTGAGTACTTAAATGAACTTAAATAATTACAATTAGTTCAAATTAATAGAAGAGTGTATTGATGAGTATTTAGAACTTTTTGGTATTTATGAGTTTGTAGAAATGGCACTTTTCAAGTTAGTAAGTACTTAAATAACAGTAACTGTCACCTTAAAGTTCCACCAACTTAGAATCTTTCAGACTAGTGATTTTGTGTCTGACGTCATGAGGGCAATAGGGCACTGGTGGCTCAGTGGGTGTTTCGCCTGCCATGCGAAAGGCCCGGGTTTGATTCCCAACAACTGGATGAAGTTCCCGTCCCAAGTCCAAATAAAAACTGGGCTGTGTCAAGAAGGGCATCTGGTATAAAACCTGTGTCAAGCTTGTGTGTGGACCGGATTGTCTGCTGTAACGACCCATTGCCGGGAGCAGCCGAAAGACCAACAACAATTTAATTGATTTGCAACAACTAAAAAATTTTTTTATAATTGCTATTAAATAGTATGAGTTAAATGCTATTAAATATGAATGAGTACAACAAACTCATAGTTCTGTTTACTTAAAACACAAAACATCATTACTTAAAAAATTTGATGTAACTGATTACCTCAAATTTTTTTAGTTTTGCCAACTTATTCGGGTTTACAGTGCATGGGGAGAACATGAAAACTCTAAGCTAACATGTACAAAAACATTTTTAATATCATTTGCATAGAACTAGATTAGTTCTAGATTTTGTTTAATTAAATTATTAAGTAACAATCAGTAGCTGGACTGTTTTTATCAAACTAATGCTTGGGACAAAAATCTTGTCTATCGACACATACTAGCTCTCTGTCTGTTAGGATTTCCCTGTCGTAATGTTAGCATGGAGGAATCTTCTATAGTGGGCCTCTATCTCCATTACGGCTGCACTTGTAAGACTTGTTCTTGGTCTTGTACTCAATGCATAATGAAATAGTGGAATATGGTCCTCAAGAGAATCTGGAGAAAACTTCCCACACCCAACATGTGCAAATCCTGTACACCTGGAAATTTAAACACCACGATGAAGTAACCGACAGAAAATATGCCCTTGTAGCAAAGGTTTTTCCTGCAGGAAAGGGAAAAATCGTGTGTTCGGGGAAAAACAGTGCAGGCTGTTAACATTCCAGAGTCGAGGTCTGTTCAGGGTAATACAAAAGAATTTACAGTGCTGGAAACGGCAGCGGGAACGGCACACAGATTATTGGGAATGAACTTTCTCTCTCTTTGATCGGCCCTGGAAATTACACGAGTGACACTTTAACAGAAATGAATATAACATCTCTTTAACATTTCTTGTTGTTGCTATAGCAACCATAAAGCAATGAAAGTAAAAGGAGAAACAACTAGACTAGGTCTTTAGTGGAAAACATGTTTAGTATTTTTCCTTGTTTTGTGGCACGGTTTATGATGAAATACTAAAGGATTCATATGTTTAAATATGAATAAATAACATACTTTATTACAGGTGCTATTTTTTTATTAACAGTATAACTTAATGCATTTATTGAAATATGACTCATCATATTTTTTTTCATCCAGTTATACAGTGATTGCATTTAACTGTTATGGAACAAATCCATGCAACATATTAATTTCTGTTATTATCCATATTATATCAGTTTGAAACATATTTTCTGTCTTCTAGCATTTACATATTGATATTATCTCTATGGTACTACAATTACTTACATATTTTTACTAGCCGAAAATTCTGCCCTTAACATAAGAATGCAGATACATTAATATTTTTCATCCATTTTGAAGTTATTATGCCAAAAAATACAGTAATCCTTATTTTTTTTAAACTTTCCTGTCTGTAAAGTTAGCATGATGTTGTCACAGAAAACTGTTAAATACATCTTCCATCTGGTCACATCTGGACACATAAGTCCCTTTCCAGGTTAATACTATAGAAACAATGACATATTAGAATGAGTGCATTGATACTGTATAAGCGTGTAATGTACGAGGGGTGTTCAAGTCAAACCGGGACTTGATACAGTATATGATGAAATATCTCACGAATGAAGGTGTAAAATCGATTGACATTCACAGAAGACTTCGAGCACAGGACAGTGATGAGATGCTTAGCCGCGATAAAACATTTGAATGGTGGAAATGTTTTAAATAAAGCCATATACCCGTGAACGGCGATTCCGGCCGCGGTGTCTCGGAGCCCACTGCAGTCGTTCCTGTGAACATTCGGCGAGTGGAACGCCTGGGCCTCGAAAAATCGACGAATAGCTGATCACCACCTTGCGCATCTGTCTGTTGGAACTGTTCACAAACACCACTTGCACATTACAGGAACTTGGCTGGGATTTATTGCCGTTCATTCAAACCATTTCCACATGTTTGGGGTGGTAAAGGAGTTCCTGGGAGGCCAGCAATTCAGATGTAAAGCATCTGATCATGGCTCTGACGTACTGTAATGGGAAACCCTTCCACCTTGATGGTATCCAAGCACTAGTGAAACACTGGGATAAGTGCATTAGTGTAGCAGGGGATTATATAGAGAAATAAAGAAAAAAAAAAGTTTTTACTCTCATAACTGCATTCTGTTATTCTGCACAATCAAAAGTCCCGGTTTTGATTTGAACACCCCATATAATCAAGTGTCTTTTACTGTACATGTCATCCCAGCATAACGCTCACAAACACATACACAGCTGTCCTGATATCAACCTCAATGCCAAGAACAAGCCTCACCTCCTTGAACTGCTCTACTGTCTTCAGCACAAATCCTTCATTCACTCATTTATATCCAACCTTGATTCCTGCCGTTCTGGATCTCGGTGCGTGACCCCAGTGCTCGCACCCCCGGTAATCCCTCGCCTCTCCAAAGCCACTTCCTTCCTGCCAGCTGCCGGCTCGCTCGCCATCCCACCCCGAACTATTAATAGAGCAACAATGAACTCCGAGGACCGCGGACAGGATCTCTCGACTTCCAAGATCCACAGAACGCTAAGATTATAACAGGACAAAGCTGAAGGTTGGAGGAGGGAAAAGGGGACGCAGAATGATGCAGCACCGGGACAGGGATTTGGGGCAGCGCAGAAGCAAAAGCAGGACAAAACCCAATCTAAAGTTAGAGTCTTTTATACAGATTCACTCAAGTTCAAATGTAGTGGGTGTAAATGTGTTGTGTAGGCTGGGAGGAATTTTAATACATTTCACAAATAAGGAAGACACGGAAATATCTATCCATCTATCTATCTATCTATCTATCTATCTATCTATCTATGTGAGGTTGGAAAGAACTGCAAGGCACTGCACTTTCTGCACGATTAAACAACCTTTATGCACCAGACAGTGTGTGTGTGTGAGTGTGAGTGTGTGTGCATGTGTGTGTGGGTGTGTGTGTGTGTGTGTGTGTGTGTGGCTCCGTGGGATTCTGGCACCTGAACTTTCTGTTTTGCAAACAACCTGACACACAAAACCTACATAAAAATACCAAAGACACACACACACACACACACACACACACACACATAGACTGATCGAAGAGAAAAAGGAGGGAAACTCTGTCTTACCTGAAACTTGTATCAGCTCTTTCAGAAGTTTAACAAATAGAAGAGTAAATTCCCAAATCAGCACATGGACATGGAAGAGCAAAACACAGAGTCTCTGTCCCTCAGTCTCTCTCTCTGTCTCTCTCTGTCCTGTCTGCTGTGTGTATGTCTCTTTCCCACTCACACACTTTCCATGTCTGTATCAAAAGCAGAAATGCAAGTCCCGGTGTCGAACCCCATGTCTGTGTGTGAGTGTGTGTGTGTCTGGAGAGAGAGAGAGTGAGAAGGAGAGGAAGAAGTAGAGATAGAGAAAGACAGACCAGGCTGTGAGCAGAGTTCAGATCCTCCCCTTTTCCAGATCTAAACCATGCAAATGAGCACAGAGGGAGAAAGAGGTGTGTGTGTGTGTGTGTGTGTGTGTGTGTGTGTGTGTGTGTGAGTGTGTGAGAGAGAGAGAGAGAGAGAGAGTGAGAGTGTGAAAGAAGATTTGTGTGTGTGTGTGTGTGTGTGTGTGTGTGTGTGAAAACACTAATTAGCCACATTTATTTCTCACCAAAAATGAAAAAACTGTGAATATACTCAACAATTGAGTTCTCAGGAACTGTGTGTGTGTGTGTGTGTGTGTGTGTGTGTGTGGTCTCTTCTTTATGACAGATATCATCTTCTAAGCATGAGTACTCTTCACCCCCACCACCACCACTACCACCTTCTTATTCTTCTACCTCTCACACACACACACACACACACACAAAACCCTACACATTATACGGGGGAATGCCGTTGTTCCTCGCCACCCGGAGGGCAGAGGAGAGGGGGCGGAGCCAAGAGCCACGAGAGTGGAATTCCAGACAAAGTTTCAGCCAATCAGAACGCAGCCTGTGCCTGAGCAGGGAAAGACACTGGACTCGAACTCTACATCTGTTCATGGAAAGAAAAACCAGGAACACACCACGCAACAGGAACACAAACACACACTGATAACTTTACATTGAACCATTCACACACACACACACACACACACACACACACACACACACACACACACACACATACATACACACACTTTTAGTTATTGTCCTTATGGGGACCAGCCAAATGTCTCCACAAGGTCAAAACTGTCACATATTGGAACCATTTGGTCCCCAGTAAGATATAAAAACAAGCCCCTCCCCCTCAAACACACACACACGTACACACACACACTCCAGCCTGATAGTCTCGTGTTTCAGGAGTAAAAAAAAAAAGAAATTCTCTAAAACTGACAAAAGTATCCATTCATTCTTCCTGTAATTTACACAGCACACACCTCCAGGTGAACGTCCTTATATGTCTCGGGTTTCAAAGGAGACACACACACGCACAAAAACTCAAGACAAGTCACGTTATCCGTTTATAAGTAACTGCCACACCTTTCTCCGTCTTCCCTTCTTCCTCTAACTCTTGACTTTCCTTTATGGTTTGATCTTAAAGACATAAGTCACTTCCTGATTGGATATACTGTACTGTAGCCTGGACACTGTCAGAAATGTGTGTGTGAAAGAGAGAAAGCAGAGAGAGTATCTTATGTCTGTCTGACTGTCTTTCCTTGGAGACATGTTGGTGCAGATGTAATGGTATCCCAGCAGACAAAAGTTCAAAGGTTACAGCACTCTGGCCTTTTGGAATAGCACATGGCAAGTGTAGATCTCAGAGCAAACGCTGTGCATGTGTGTGTGTTTAAATAAGCGTGGGTTTTGTTGTTGTTGTTGTTGTCCGTTTCCGGTCTTGGGGTTTTGACCTGGCTTTCAATATTACATCCTTTTATTAAGTGCGTTTTATTAATTAAAGTACTTTTGCATACACATACAAGAAAATTCTAGCTAATTATATATACCGTATATAATTAAACAGCTATATATATATATAAATATATATAGTCCATCTAGGGACCATGAAGGCTAGTGGTGATTACTATTGTTTTTATTCCCATTTTTACATCGTCAGACTTCCAGTCAACATTCACACACTACAGGCGATTTGGGAACGCCTGGTAGCCTAATGGGCAGGTCTTTGGGAGGAAACCGGAGTACCCGGAGGAAACCCACCAAGCATGAGTTGAACATGCAGACAGACCCCGAGGCAGGATTCGAACCTGGACCCTGGAGGTGCAAGGTGAAAGCGCTAACCACTAAGCCACTGTACCACCATATATACACATATATTTATTTTATTATAAATATATATATTTTTACCGTTTATAGAAACAAATTGTTTGCCCAGTTAAACTCTTTTCATCTCACAGGAAATGTATATAACTTTAAGCCAGTTTCAATTCCTTCAAAATTTATGCAAAGTTCAGAAAATTGTTAAAGTTTGGTGAGACCACCTGGTAAGAATATCTACTAGAAAAAACAAAATTTGAAAGATACCATCTGTGAATAATTCCAGTAAATTATTGTGGTGCCTTATACTAATTTGAATCTTGTGAAAATACAAGATTTTATAACTGACAAACAGGACAAGCTGGATACAGTGTCTGATAAAAAAAAATTAAATAAATTGAGACCCTGGACTCTATTGCTTTTGACTTTTTGCTAACAACTATCATAAATTCTCTGAGTAGATTTGTATCTAATTATGTATTACAGCTACAGTATACCTACGTACTACTGTAAAACATCTTAAAATCATAGAAATACATTTCAAATAGATCCCTATAAATCCAGTTTCTTCAACTGAATGTTTAAAGCTGTCCTACAATTGTAAATAATAATTTCCTATTTAAAGGATAATTTAATAATTTCTTATTTACTTCTTTAACAAGTTAACATGAGGTCTTAGATCTCCCTCAAACTGTGTGTGTGTGTGTGTGTGTGTGTGTGTGTGTGTGTGTGTGTGTGTGTGTGTGTGTGTGTGTGTGTGTGTG
>JAQMYG010000017.1:13386872-13417104 GCA_030014215.1 Clariallabes teugelsi
GGATAGGCTCCAGGTCCCCGCGACCCTGAATACAGGATAAAGCGGTATAGAAGATGAGTGAGTGAGTGAGTGAGTAAAATCATTCTCTTTTCCTATTCTACCTGTTTTTGGTCATGCAAGCATTTCACTGCATATCATACTACATCTGTGTATGGTTGTGTTCGTGTTCGTGACAAATAAAATTCGGATTTGACTTTGATTTTTGAATTCCTCCCTGATATGATTTAAATTTGCAATAGGAATTGTAGACGTTCTTGAATGTACAACAATCAGCCAAACAAGGTTCCCCTTGTGCCCTTGGCATGGCTCCACAGGGCATCTGGGGGTGTGTTCCAGGACGTTGGCAGCAGATCCTGTGGGTTGACGGGTGGGGTCTCTGTGAGTCAGACTTGTTTGTCTGGTGCATCGATCCAGGACAGGTCAGTGTGCTGTGATGCACTGGGTGTTCTGGTGTCTTTCTATCATGGCCAGAGTTGACTTTTTTCAGTAATTTATGCTGCATTGGCTTTTCAGTGAGATTGTACCAGATAGGCTGCTCTTTGCTCCCCATGGGTATAAATGAGCCTTGGGTACCCATGATTGGTGGATAGTCGGTGATTAATGTTGTTTCAGCCAATGCGGTGGTCAAAAGTAAAAAATAAATAAATAAATAAATAAATTTATTCACATAAGTCTAAAAAATTCTTAACATTTCAAAGTTCAACATGCTACTACTTGAAGAGTATTGTAGCGTAGTGTTACGAAATAATGAAAAGTAAATTGTAAACATTATTAACATAGTCAGTACCCTATCCTTTATTCACACACACACATTTAAAAAAAAAAAAAAAAAAGTTTTCAAATGATCTCTGGTCCTCTATTGCTTTTTTTTCTTGCATGAACAACATATCCTATTTTAAAAGCTCTGATAGCAAGGAAATCTAAAAATACAAGAGGAATATAAAAGGGCTGCCAAACATATATGCAAATCTGACAGGTCAAATTAAAATCATGGGCTGTTTCTGTTTCTGAGTCCAAAGCTCCCATTGTGTTGTGTGACTGGTGGCTCTGGGTTATGGTGGTCATAGTTGAATTGTGCATGCAAATGGACTTGTTTGCTAAAATTACTAACCTGTTGCTGGGAAACTAGTGTCAGCTTTTTTATTTTTCAAACACTGTAATATGTAATATGTTAATTAAGTCTTTGCTGAGATACACAGCAATTTCAGGAAATAGAACAAAACAATTTCCCAAGGTGTTGATGAGGTCACAGAGGGTGAGTATGTGAGGATGTTTTTTGGGGGGAAAGTCGTGTTGTGTATTCAAGAGCCATGTGTTGCCAAATTTGTAATATTAACTTGTCAAGTAGTGATTTTATTTGCTGCTATTCAATTGAAGTTGTAACAAAAGGTAGCTAGGTGAAAGGTAGGTATTAGTGGCGGTGATGCGATCTGTGTCACTACAGTACTGTGTAGAAGTCTTGAGCCAGACCTCATTTCTTTATATTTTGCTTCCAAAGAGTCAGGCTTTCTTGTATTTTTTAATGTAGCATTTTCAGTCCAGTCCCTGTACCTGACCAGCTTCAGAGGAATGTTTTCTGTTTGTTAAGCCACACAGTGATCCATGAATCATTCAAACATAAAAAATCTAACTTAAGGGATGAACCAGAGAGAAACAGGTGCAGATGATGACAGATGTTTTGGCTGGTGATTATTATACTGGTGATGCTGAATGCTGACTGTTTGGAACAGACAAGAGGGGAAATGAGGTTGCTGCTGACGTTGCTATATAGACAACCAGTTAAAAAAATTTTTTGCAGTCTGTCACAGTAAAACATTTGTTCCAATTTTTCAAATGTATTACAAATTAATCTAATCTAATTTAATTCAGTATTTAATTAGATTTAATTATTTAATTTCATATGACCATGGGGGGGCTGGGGACCTGGAGCCTATCCCAGGAGACTTAGGGCACGAGGTGGGGTACACCCTGGTCCAATCCATCGCAGAACACACACACATAAACATACTCATTCACACACCCCCGGCCAATTTGGGAACGCCAATTAGTCTAATCTGTCTTTGGACTGTGGGAGGAAACTGGAGTACCTGGAGGAAACCCACCAAGCACTGGAGAGAACATGCAAACTCCATGTATACAGACCACAAGATGGGAATCAAACCCAGATTTTGAAATTTTTCTTTCATTTTGCGTTATGCCAGTCCTGTTCCATGCTTCTAGCCTCATGTCAGTATTCAAATCCATTTAGCACACACATCCTGCTCCTATCAAATAATGTTTTCTATTTGGTTATATTTCAAATAAGTACAAATTTGCCCTTATGAGAAACAACACATTTAGAGAAAGCTGACAGGAAGATTATCATCCTTATGCAAGGCACAGGCTTTTGTGACAAGTCATACTGAATTTACATCATCCCTTAAAACAACGAGGTGAGATGTACTGTAGGAACAGATGGAGTCAGAACTCAATCATTTGAATTGCAAAAGATTTATTTAAAAGAAGCCTCAAACCAAATGAAGTCAAAAGTACACTGTGGGAGGTGGGGCAGGCGTTTGTCACAGTCTTATTAGGAGTTGGGGAATAAGAAATGGCACACTTGTTGCTTATTTTTAGGGTCTTAATAGCAAGATACAGCTTTCTGTCTATCTGAGCTGTTGTGTGCGTGTGTGTGTTTCAATGCTCAACAAGCTCAACAAACAGGTTCTGCGCTGATGGAAAACTGCCAAGCCTCAGTTTCCATAATGATTATCTTTTTTTTCTTTCTTCAAAAACAAAGAGCTCATGTACAATCTAATGTGATACGTTCCAATGTGTCAGACTCAGCTGTCAAATGTCACATATCGTATAAACTGTCCACCTGTGCACTGTCATCAATCAGATAAACTGTCACATCATATCAATTTGTTCTAGACTTTTTGATGCAGAGATGCACATTTAGTGTTTCTTGAAAATAGAAAATCTGATCAATCCTATATTTGAGCAATAACACATGAAAGAGAGAATATCAGCATGGCTGTGATGCATTTCTAGGCACAAGGTGGCAGCCAGAGTACTAAAGATATATCAGTCATGCTGATATCCAGTACAACAGCATGACTTAGAATGTCATATTGCTTTTATACAATAGGTTCTGTTATTATTATGATCTGATGTTTACGTAAACATATATTTTGCACTGCCACAACATATTCTCAACTAGCGCTAGCGACTGGCAGTTAACGTAATTAACAGGGGTGAAAATAGTTTGAAATTCTTACTAGTACGCTGTGGACAGTCCTGAGAAACTTACCAGATTATATATCCACTTATTCCGCTTTAGAATATAAGCTACTTTTCATGGTTCTGGGGTTGAATCCCAAATAGCGTAAAATGGAAAGCTAGTGCTCTAGGGTGTATAATCACCAAGTAGTGCCCTTGATCAGGAGTTAGAGAGAGATTTTGGATTCAGCCTTGTGTTAGAATCTAGTTAGCTTTGTAGCTAGTGTTAGCCGTGAGCAGAAGAACCCGGACGGTTCCGAGGCAATTCTGAACGACTGAGAAACAATTACTAAGGAGACAAAGAGTTGTTTAGGATGGGGTAATGTTATGATATGTTTTCTTGATGAAAGTGTGTTCATGATAGGTTTGAATGTGGGTTTTGGCAGGCAGTTGCTCTTTTGTCAGTACTGCAGAGCGAACAGATCTTTAACCAGTGCTGGTGACTGACATTTAGTGTAATTAAAGATTGTACAGAACATCTGGGACACTGAATGATACATGAAGTTCAATGTGCCAGTGCTGTTATTCTCTGTTATCACCACTTATGGAATGCCGGATAATTCTGAAATAGGAATGTTTAGTCTGGCTTATCAGTATAATTGTGGAATTAAAACCTACAACATTGACAGTCTATAATAATGAATATCTACTCATTTACTTAAAAACAGTAAACCAGTATGGTAGCAAGTAAGACAGAAGACTTTATTGTCTAAAGGTACACACTAAAGGTGTGCAACCCTGTTATGACATTGTGTCTTTCCAACGAGCAAAACAGCAGGTGTTTGTCCATTTTGTAGGGTTTTTTTTTGAATATGTGATTAGAGACTTTTCTACCCAAAAGTGCAAAAATACAGCGCAGTGTTTATGCAAATCGATTCATTTGGCACCTGCAGTGTGATTTAGTAAACCTGAAAATCACTTCAGGAGCCACTGTTGTGTGTGCTAATTAGTACGACTAAAGGGCAGACATTATAATTTAAGGACTCCTGTTCCTGTCAGGACATTTGTGCTAAGAGAGCTTCTCCAGATAATTCATTGAGATGAACAAAATGATCCCAGAGTTTCTAGAAATGATAAATGACGTGGCAGCGTTTGAAAAGTTGCGGTGAAGGTTTTCATTTCATTCAATCACACAGTTGCAAATAATAACACGTGGCAAGAGTAGAAGTGCTTTAGTTATAAATAGTAGGATTCAATCATGCAATTCATTCATTCATCTTCTATACCACTTGTACAGGGTTGCAGAGGCCTGGAGATTATCCCTCCGCAGGGCAACTTAGAAACACCAATTAGCCTAATCTGTGTGTCTTTGGACTGTGGAAGGAAACCAGAGGACCCGGAAGAAACCGTGCACACTGATCCGACTGGCGGGAATCAAACCCCTTAATCCTGGAGGTGTGAAGCCACAGTGCTATGCACTACACCACCATGCCACCTAAATACTGCAGTAATATAAATATACATTATAATTAGTATGCTAAAATGTATGCAATTCTTATTAAACACGTTTTTAAATGTATTACTCTTCTATGTTTACTACTCCTTTCTTTAAATGTTCAGATTTATGATAAGGGAAATTGTATATTGACCACACTTGAAGACTGTAGTTTTTTCTACAAGGTTAGATTATGTATTGATCGTCTCTTGGAGATTTGGTGCCTTCAACTGTGTGAATTTGGTCAGAGTCAGGTAGTGTGCAAGTGTGTGTGTGTGTGTGTGTGTGTGTGTGTGTGTGTGTGTGTGTGTGTGCCATTAAAGTGTCATGGTGATAAACTGAATGTCGCTAACATGCCATATGCATCTGTGATGAAAACTCTCACGCTGTGTTGTTTTTCGCTTCACACTGACAGCAAGTCAAGCTCCGGATCGACCCAGGGACCGTGGAGCTCATGTGAAGCAGCAACGCGACCCCATAACACTTTTGGGAACGACAATGGGAATGTTTATTCAGGGCAATTTAGGTGGTTTACTTGTAAATCATCCACAGCATGCCCTAAACCTCAGGTCTGGATGTGCTGTTTAAGTAAGAAGTTATTCTTGTTAGACAAATAAAATAATTGTTAGGTTTTCCTGTCAATCAGTAGAAGTGAGACAATCTTCGCTAACAGCTATGGAATATTTCTGTTGTGAGGATTTGGTTCATGTGGTGTTGTGGATCTCCGGCTGGATTTATTTTTGAAATTTATTTTTTGTCTGTTGGGATAAATTTGTTTCTGCCATCTATATCTTTCTCTGTTTGTCTTCACCTTCAAGAATTTGATCAACTAAGGTAATTTCAATGGTAAGGGTCATGGCTTTTGAAATTTATTTTATTGTTTAAATTTAAAAGTTTTTTATTTTTAGATAAAAATTTTTGTTAAAAAATAATGAGGTCATGATTCAATGATTCAGTCATTTGAAAACTTTTTAGATTTAGTACAACCAATCACACCAAAGTACAAAGTATAAATTCTTAGTTTCTGTACTTAAGTAGAATCTTCACATATCTGTACTTTACTTTGTTATCTATATTTCTGGCAACTTTAATTTTTACTCCACTACATTTCCTAAACAAAATGTGTACTTTTACTCTGATGCATTTCCTCTAAACATCTTTATCTCATCATTACTGTACCAATTCAAGTGGGTTTCTGTGTAACGAGGTGGGTCTCACAAGGGGCCGATCCACAGGAAAATGCACCTGCAAAGTTGCTAGGCAATGTTGCCATAGGGGCAGTAAGGAGAGAAGCGCAACACCTGGCCACACGTCTATTTAAGCCCCCGAAAACCAGCATGTGACGTGCGATCATTAGGCAGCACCAGTTATGTCGCTCTGTTAATAGGGCCAAAGACCAAGACAAAGACAAGTCCAGGGCAAAGAACAAGAAGAAAGAAGAAAAGAGAATATAAGAGAGAACTGAAAAGTAAAGAGAAAAGTCAATTGTGAAGGGAAAACTCAGTTAAAAAGAATAACCCTTTTCTCCACGAAGAGATGATGGAGCTTTGAGTTTTGGTGTTCTTTTTGAGTTCCATTAAAAAACCCATATTATCTTTGATTGGTATAATGCTATTTCATAATCAGAATTCTACTTGCTCAACTTTTTTACTTTTACTTCCAATACTTAAGTTTGTTTAATATCAGAAAATGACTTTTGATACTTAAATGCAGCAAATATCAAAAACTTTGAGACTTTTACTTAAGTATTATTCTAAAAGGTGACTTTACATCCTACCAAAGTAATTTTCTAGTAAGATAGTAAGATCATTTTACTCAAGTATCTCTTTCAAGTACTTTAAACAAGACAAGTTGTTTTGCTGGCAGTGCAATGTCAAGATTAGATCAGCTGTTGGAAGGGTGGCCAATGAATTACTGTACAATACCATTCAAAGGTTTGGACACAACTTCTAATTCAATCTTTTCTTGTGTTTAGTGATTTATTTTCTAAGACAAGATAAAACTTTATTAATCCCAGATGAACCCCAGAGTCTGCACCAAGCGCGAAGTGAATAAAAAATATACGTATACACGCAATGAAGTAATAAATCAAATAATATAAAGACAAAAAATCCACAAACTCAAAATAGTATAGACAAAAGTAGAATGCAGCAATTGATGCAATATTGTAATCTACTGTATATTGCAAACAATAAAATATTAATATAGAATAATATATACGGCATTCATAATTAAGTAATAACAATGATAGTCAGTTGTTACTTTAAGACATGAAGGTCAGCTGTTCTTGTATGGAATAGTTCTTGTATTAACAGTGTTGTTCAGATTAGAGGCGTTATGAAGGCTTTACAGAGCATAAGTAGCAGACACATCTCGATATCAACTGTTCAGCCGAGAATATTGCATATTTCAGACACCTTTAGAAATACAAATCAGGAAAAGACCACGAAGTCTGAGGGTGTGTCCAAACTTTTGACTGGTAGCGTATCATTTTCATATTCAAACAGGTGGTTAATCAGAGCTGGCACTATGCCCTTTGCACAATATAATACCATTCAGAATGTTCATTTTTAATTTTGTTCCCAGTGAGGATGGTATGTTTCTTTCTCAAAGCTTGAGATTTGGAAGCACCACATGTAACATATAGCCATAGTTTTTTTTTTTTATAAAACAGTGAACAAAGTTGAACAAACTAATTAAATGTTACTGTGAAACACATGTATTGAAAGTTTGTGTATTTTATAGATTAAAACTTTGAATCAGTTTTGATTATAAATGCACACATAAAATTTTCTGAGATCATCTATTTGACCTTCACATAATGTACTACCGACTTTGAGAATTGCTAACAATGATCTTCCTGTTTAGTATTAAACCAGAATTGAGAATAAAACACTTTATATCATTTGTACAGTATGTACAGTATAGACTGCCTGGCCAAAAAAAAGGTTACTGTTTCAGAAGGGTCAAATTATTGGGCTGCATCAAGCAAAGAAAACAACTAAGGAGATTTGAAATTACTGGAATTTAATTAAGAACCGTTCAACCCTTTATTAAAACGGCGAAGTAGAATCCATTGTTAGGTTTAATAGTGAAAATAAAAGCATTTACACACAATGTGATGAGAACTCACAGGATTGGGATTAAACAGTTGTGTCCATAAGAAAACCACGTTAGTGAGACTAATTGAGTTCAGAATGACCCTACGGTGGCGGCACGGTGGTGTAGTGGTTAGCACTGTCGCCTTGCACCTCCAGGGTCTGGGTTCGATTCCCGGCCAGGCCCGATTCCCGTCTCTGTGTACATGGAGTTTGCATGTTTTCCCCGTGCTTGGTGGGTTTCCTCCCACAGTCCAAAGATGCAGGTTAGGCTAATTGGTGTTCCCAAATTGCAAAAGTGAGTATGTGTGTGCCCTGTGATGGATTGGCACCCTCTCCAGGGTGTACCCTGCCTCGTACCCTAAGCCTCCTGGGATAGGCTCCAGGTCCCCGTGACCCTGAATACAGGATAAAGCGGTATAGAAGATGAGTGAGAGTGACCCTACAGTACATTCCATAGTGATGGACAATGTACAAGCCTCTGGAGGTTGCTTGAGTTGGCCAGGTCTAGGCTCGGCAACATTATGCGGCAATAAAATGAAGTCAGCCGACGACCTGAATGTACAGTACTGAATGACCAGGTTATCACATCTACTGTATTTTCACTGTATTACTGTTCATGGTAATGAACGCTAAAGGCAGTTAAACAAAATCTTAGAGTATGATTTTTATGCACAACATCAACGTGGGAAGGGACAGCTGTGTCCCTTTTTATCTGCGTCATCTAATAATCTTTACTCATGTTTTATTTCCAGTCTCATCTCATACGCAAGAGCAGATTGACAAAATGATTATTGTCTGCCAGGTCATGCTAAAAAGCGACTAAACTACTAACTAGCAAGCAAAATTTTAATGATGAAGGTACTGACAGCTAGATAGATAAACGTATAAATAAGCAAAAGTATTCTGAAACAAACACAGGTTATAGTTATGATTTATTTACTATTCACCAGTTACAAAGATAAAATAACAGAGTAGTACAGTACCATAGTAAAAATACTATTTGTGAAAATAAAATACTAGTTGTGAAAATTTGTTACAGTACCTGTGGTACCTCATTTTGATTTTGCTAAGGAAATTAACAAGTGAAAGTGTTTTCAAATTTTAAATAAAACAGTGTTGGGTCTAGTAAAATGTGTTAGCACGTACAGCATGGGAGGCCAAAGTAATGCACAGAATCATGCACTTTGGTGCTAATATCGCTTTAAAAAGCTGTTATTTTGCTATAGTAGCCATTTCTTAAGCAGGTCTCACACCTATGTACTATATGTACACCCACGCACAAAAGTCAGTACACCCCGCTAATTTCAGTAAATATTGTAGTATATCTTCTTAAAGGACAATACTATAGAAATGAAATTTGGATATTTTTTGAATAGTCAATGTGCTGCTTGTATAACAGTATACAACCATGCAAAGTCACATGTCCAATTCATCATGTTCATGTGTGTCAGTGGCCAAGTATGTCTCCAGACCTGAACCCTTTTGATCACCTGCGGGCGTCCTCAAGCGGAAGGTGGCGAAGCGTCATGTGTCTAACATTCAGCTCCGTAATATCATTATGGAGGAGTGGAAGAGGATTGAGTCTGGTTCCTCTCAAGGTTTCTTCCTATTGCCATCTCAGGGCGTTTTTCCTTGCCACCATCATCATCGCACTTGCCTTGCTCATCGGGGACAATCTAATCATTATGATCTATACACATTTTTTTTTCTCGCTCTTACACATTTCTATAATGGCTATTGTTAAAAGCGCTATATATACATAAAATTGAATTGAATTGAAACGTGCAGCTCTGGTGAATTCCATGCTCAGGAGGATTAAAGACGTGCTAGGTAACAATGGTGCTCACACTAAATATTGACACTTTGGACACGGTTTTGACATGTTCACTTTCATTCATCTGTAATGCTATACAAGCTGCACATTGACTACTCTAAAGTATGCCCAATTTCTATTTTTGTAGAATTGTCCCTTGAAAATATCTACGTAATAAAGCAGTTGCTGAAATGTGAGGGGTGTACTTACTTTTGTGAGGGGTGTACTTACTTTTGTGAGATATTGTAATTTCTTAATACATAAACTGGTATTATTTGGGACCTGAGAAATAAACCTGGATGCTATCAACTAGTTACAGTGCACTGTGTGTGTGTGTGTGTGTGTGTGTGTGTGTGTGTGTGTGTGTGTGTGTGTGTTTTCATACCTGATCCTTATCCAGAAGCAGCATTTGACCATCTGTGACCACACAGAACTTTGGATTCCAGAAGTGTTGCCCAAAACGTGGATGTCCACTTGAGAACGAGTGTTCTTGATGACCCCTTATATCTGAAGTGAGAGATTAGATAAAGAAGTGCCGAGAATTATGAAACTGTAAATTGCTAAACAGTTCATCGAAAGGACATGGTCAGAATTTATGATTCTCCTTACTCATGCTTATAAAGCAAAAGGTCACGCAGCGATTATGCAAATGTGAACTTTTTAAAAAAAAAAAATTTTTTAAAGTTTATAATTTATGATTTTCTTTTCCTCTACCTGCCAACTCTGCATGAGTCAATTTACCCTCAAGTCCAAAACAGTCAGGGAGAACAGTCTGGGAAAGATTTGGGAAACAAACAACCCTTCAACCAGCTGCAAATAGCATCACAAAATGAATCAAGTGTGTCGGAACACATTTATATGGAAATGAGCTTATTGCCAGTAAGGTCTGACAACAAGAGGGGTGCGATAAGTTCAAATATTGCACCAAGCACAAGAGTAAATCAGGCTGGGAAAATTTGCTGAGTATGACAGCGGAAAGTGAACGTGTCATGAATCATGGCGAGGGTATACAGTAGGTAACAGATCTCATTTAATTCTCATTTAATTTAGGATAATGTAAAATACACTCTGTTAAGGAAGCAGCAAAACATCACAAAATGCCATCTGAGCTACAGGATGATGTCAGATCTCATTCTTCCTGTATGTGCTTAGAATGAATTATACTGTACACTGAATTCAGAGCTTGGTCAAGCATACAGTACATAGTCAGAATTTCATTTGCACACATCAGTATTCAGACTTCAAAATTAAATCAGAAAAAAAGAAAGAACAGAAATTTTTGCATTGTTTCGTCCCTTTAAAATCAAGAGTTTTTCCCCCTTTGTTTTTCCAATGTTATTGTTTTATCAATTCAGTTAAACACAAAATAGATATTTTTAAGTATGATCAAATTTATGATCAAAGGGGAGCATCTTAAGTTTATTATACACATTGGGTGCATCTGCAGCTGTCATGTGATGTGATGTACAAAAATAAAAAGAGAAAATATTAGGATGTGCTGGATCACATGATATTTTATAAGTTGCTTTATAAGGGCTGTGGAAGATATGTCCTCCAGTTAAAAATGCAATAAGTATGACTAGGTCTCTTTATGAAGCCACTTTGACGTTTTAGGATTTTTTCCAAAATTTTTCTCCCTAATTTAGTTGTATTCAATTCCACCCAGCACCAGGGGGCTCCCACAGCAAGGCCACCACCACCAGTCGAGGAGGGCCGAAGACTATCAAGACTATTCAATGTTTCCTCCAGACCACGTGACGCCAGCAGAATGGGGGCGGTGTAACACCCTCCGAGGACAGCCAATGACTGATTGTAGAGCAGTGATAAATGTGGGAGCGCTAAGTGCCTCTCATCCCACCCCACTGAGAGAGCTCCCACTAGTGATGGGTCGTTCGATCGATTCATCGATTAATCGAAAGAACAATCGACAGATAAATCGATTATTAAAATAATAGTTGCAGCCCTAATAATAATACAGTGCTGTAAAAAAAAAAAAAAAAAAACTGCAATCAAGCATTTGCAATAACTTGTGATGAGTCTTTCACATCACAGTGGAGGAACCATTCTACTATACAGATTTTTTTTTTTATTCAGCCACATCGGGTTGTTTAAGGATCTCAATCAGATTTAAGTCCGCACTTTGATTAGGCCAGCCCAAAACCTCAATTTTGTAATTATCTCCTGCATAATCCAAGTGCGTTTTACACAGGCTCTATTTAAGTGATTTCTTGATTCAACAGGTCTGGCAGTAAACAGGTCTGGGTGTGGCAAGTGAAATTTAACTCATTTTTCAAAAATCACAGTTCACTCATGATTTAGCAAGAGGGCAATTACTTGTTCACATAGGGCCAGGTAGGTTTGGACATGTTAGAAATGTTATATTAAATTTTGTTTATCCTAATCATTTAAGTGTGACAAATATGCAAAAAAAATCAGGACGGGGCAAATACTTTTTCATGACACTGAATTGAAAAATTTTATAAGATTTTTATATGAATTTCATTACATCAATTATGTCATAAGATTTTACATTCCAACTTTAATCCTGACCCTAAACTTATCCTAAGCCTAATGTTTGTCCACTAAGAAACCTTTTCAAAGCTAGAATACTTTTCAAACCCCCACTTACTGTATGACTTTGCAGAGTAAACCATGAACATTGTGGGAGTGGAAAAGCTACATATGAACATACACTGATTATTATACAGTACACTTATTATTTATATTGTAGTAATCTAATGCTCGTCTACGCCTGTGGGGTAGAAAGGCTAGTTTTAAGTGTCAGTTCCAATCGCACAGTAGAGCCAATGTAGCCCAAACTGCTGAATATCAAAACATCAAGATTTTAACATGTTGTGATTATATAAGTTACTATAGGGTTACTTATAGGCTTTTTCTTTTGACTTCCTGCATCAACTACATGTTCAAAAAATAATCCTGGATTTAACCTGCATGAGACCATGTTGTAAGGCTGCTTCTTGTTCTCTCGCAGACTTAGATTTAAATTCTCGAAATTCTGATCTGCAACATTATACATAACCTTGCCATAATTACAAATTGTCCACATTATTAATCTCAACAATGATTTACAGAATATAATAGATTTATGATACAGAGGTCATAAATTAGCTTTTCTTTGCCTGGGGTTCTAATTTGCTCATCAACGATGGCCAGATGTGCAAACATTTGCAATTACGACAATGCCAGACCGAATCTGTGAAGCGACACAAAACTGAAGGCTCAGCGGATTTCGGATGTCGTTTCACCAGGCTGGATAAAAGAACAGACTGGGTATTCATGTCCAAACCATGCCAGATAAAAGTGAAATGATGAAATTAGTGCTGGGACAAGAAAGTGCTAAGAAGGGGAAGTAGGGGGGGTGGGGGTTGGGGGGGGGAGTAGATGTGAAGTGAGAGTGAGAATGAAAAAGCAAAATAGAACTCGAAACCCATTTCAAAAATGTCTGTCATGCTCAGAAGTCATGTGACCTCCCAGCTTTGCAGGGTCTATTACAGGGCAGAGAAATAATATGCTTCATAAATTACATTTTTATCACACACACATACACACGCGCACACACACACACAAACCACTGAGACACATAAGTGATGTCTCCCAACATAGCACCAAATTGTGTTTACACAATCTGTCTTATATACGCTTGCACATGCAGGCAAACTCAGAGGGACTATAAAAGGACATTATTACTTAGCGGAGCTGTAAATATCTTGGCACCTTGGAGACGGCATCTCGTCTATGTTGTGTATAGGTCCGGAACACCATAAAATTATTCCTGGTTGATAGTCTATACAAACAAACAATTATTGTTGAAATCTGATTGTTCAGAATGTCAGTATTCATCTTCTATGATAGATTTTTTTTCTCCTATAATGCAAACGACATGTTTACTGAATTACTGAAGTGTTTGTTCTATCGTCTATATAGTAACTCATACACATAAACAATGGAGGGCCTTGTAATCTAAGGCAAAGGATAAGTGGATCTTTAAATGTTCAATGGCATGTGTTTTATTAGACAAAAGAACAACATAGTATAATCTTTAGTATGGTCAAGTTTTGATTTATGGAAGGAGCCTCCAGTGTCAGTGCTTTTGTACGTTTCTGCCACCTGTGATTATGTGGTTCTGGTTTTGTAACATGATATGATGATAAAATAATTCAAACTTAAATGAGGACTGAAGCAAAATAAATCAATAAATAGTGAGGGGTTATTCTTTAATTCATTACAAAATCATAATCTTTAGCAAACTGCTGTGATATAAGATGAATATAATATTTCAGATATTCTGTCCATGAAAAATAATCAGCATCTTTGGTAGGGTTGCACATTTCACACATTTTTCTTATTCAATATTTAAACATGTTAACAATCATAATCATTAATGATTAATAATTAACCAAATATCCTTTTTTCCTCAGTTCAACTTTTAGTGGCACAATCCCAACAAAGAAGTAAAACAAAATAATGAAGCACAAGTAGTTTAAACATAATAATAATAATAAAGAAGAAAAGAAGAATACAAAAGATCAAATTAATAAGCATGTGAAAAGTACGGCTCATCTCTATCCTCATTTAGGATTGATGCTGCTAAAAATGTAATGTCCAATATTGCGTGTTGTGGTGTACAAGTCAAAAAATGTCGGCCACAGAGAAATATTATGCAAAACAATCATTACTGGTTAATGAAATTTTATTCAGGTAAATTATTACCAACATTTAAATAATTAATAATTAACATCCCTAGTCTGTGTGGGAACCAGTTCATCACACCATGTTACTATGACAAGGGGTGAAAATTGTTTTCATTTCTTACTGCACTATGTGGGAGAAAAAACTATTTAGGATGTGGAAATCTCATCATTTTCTGTTTATCTCTCCATTTATTCCATTTTAGAATAGCCTCAGCTAACTAACGGTTCCAGGGTTAAATCCCAAACAGCATAACATGGAAAGCTAGTGCTCTTAGTAGGGTGTAGAATCCCTTGTTCCAGACACCAAAGTGCACTTGATCAAGGGTTAGAGAGAATTTTGAAAACGTAAAAAAATGTGATTAAACCTTGTGTTAAAAGGTAGTTAGCTTTTTAGCTTTTATTAGCCGTGAACAAAGCAGTGAGGAGAGTCATGAACCCTGTCCGCGTGTTGGTGGAAGCTCGCTGTCATGATTAACTAGCAGCAATGAAAAATCAAAACACAACATAAATGTTCAGAGGCAATTCATTCCTTTTTTTTTCTGCTGTGAAGACACTGCTTACCTCAAGGACCGAATTTTTTATGGTTTCAATTATGCCAGGGGAAAACATTGTCATTACTTTATAGAATATATTTATACACTGTATGCAGAGCTACTGTAAGTCAAGCATATATAGTCAGAATTTAATACCGACATTTGCACACATTGGTATTCAGGCCTCAAACCTGAATCTGAAAATAAACACTACTCAGAAGTTGTGCATTTTCTCGCCCTTTAAAAACTTTAAAAAGTTTTTTCTTCTTTTCTCTTTTTTTATCTCAAGGACTGAGTTTGTCTATGGTTTCCGTTATAAATGTAAGTCATGTTAAGTTGGCGACATTAAGTTGGGTGTATGTGCAGCAGTCATGGTCATGTGATCTGATATACAAAAAAAATAAAAGAGAAAATATTAGGATGTGATGGATCACATTCCATTTTATATTTTGCTTTATAATGAGTGTGAAAAACATATTGTTCAATTAAAAATGCAATGAATATGACTAGGTCTATTTACGAAGTAACTTCGACAGATGTTCGACAGATGAACTTACTAGTAGTTAGTTAGTTTTGTGCAAATGTATCTAGTATTTGTTATCATAAGATTATTATAAATCAAAGATTTCACTAGATACTACTTATTAGCGTTAAAAAAATTGGTTTTGGTTAATATCAGGGTCAGTGTTTGTCTCTTTTTTATATGAAATCCAGTAAAATTCTCAACTTAAAAAAACTTCATCCACATTAGCATAATTTGATGTTTATGTACACATAGTAACATTTAGTAACCTCTTTAGTGCCATTTTAACTGTTATGGGACTAAAGGTTACTGCACAATACTTTGGTGAATACTACAGTATGGCACTTATTGGGTGCCACAGTGGCTACCAAAGTTCAGAATGTATCTAATATGCTACTGCCTGTACTATATCATATATCATATATCATACATCATACCAGTGGTATGTACTAACAAATCTATATAGTACAGTATGTACACTCATTCTCATTCACTCACTCATCGTCTATACTGCTTAATCCTGTGTACAGGGTCGTGGGGGACCTGGATCCCAGGAGACCTATGGCACGAGGCGAGGTACATCCTGGACAGGGTGCCAATCCATCATTGGGCACACACATACTCATTCACACACTATGGGCAATTTGGGAATGCAAATTATCCTGAATCTGGATGTTTTTGGACTGTCGGTGGAAATTAGAGTACCCTCAGGAAACCCACCAAACACCTGAGAACATGCAGACTCCATCCACACAGAGGCAAGAATCAAACCTGGCTGGGAATCGAACCCGGACCCTGAATGTGTAATGTGACAGTGCTAACCATACAGTACTGTACGTACAATCATATAATAAACCATAATAGTCACCTGCTGAATCTTGGTAGCCAATGTGGTACCATAAGTGCCATGGTACAGTATATACCAAAGTATTGTTTATTTATCTTATAGATTACCATAACAAGAAAATGGTACCGTATTATAAGTTAAGTCACGATAAGCCTTTGGGCATCACATGTATATTACTGCTCAATGAAATTCTTTATTCTTTATCAAGATATCCCAGTTTTGTTAGAAGGCTGAAACAGAGCTCAGCATCAGCCATTATACAGCACCACTGGAGCAAACAGGATTAAGGGTCTTCCTCAAGGGCCTAACAGTGGCAAATTGGTGGAGATCGGGCTCAAACCACTGACCTTCTGAGCACTAATTCAGAACCTCAACACATTGATCTACCAATGCCCCCTTTTTACCATTATGTCATAATTATCGTGCATAAATATGTATAACATAAAATTGACAGAATCCTGGTATACGTGCCATATTTCCATACTATGGTAGAACCATGTCCCATAGTGTGGCACATAATTGGCCTACCATGGCACCTATACCCTGCTTTTTTATATGGGAAATAACATTTGAACTGTAAATCACATACAGTATATTTAATTGAATTCCACACATTAACATCATTCGTTTAATGAAAATCCATATACACAGGAAAGTTTAAATAATATGTAAAGTTCTCCTAATTGTATTAAAATGTGCATTAAACAAATAGAAAAAGTTAACCTACCTGATCGACAGACAGAAATAATGATAGCAAAGCCATATAAAACAGCCCTGCACTTGTGCTGCCATGGCTTCATGGATTTATTGAATAATTTCCGAAAGAACTTAAATAGCCGGTAGATGAGTAAACAGCAAGGTTCATGTACGAAGCAAATTTCCTCTCACTCCAAATGCAAAGGGTAGTTACTTATATTGTAGATAAAAACCCAGCGTTTCAATCTTCAGCTTGTTTTTATTGGCGTAGCAGGAACAAGCAGCGGATATGAGGCACAGCAATCAGACAAGATTAAAACAAATGGCTCTATTTAAAACCAGTTGTTGCCTCGTGCAGTAAAACAGAACTGCGCAAGGGCTATAAGTCTTCATACAATCCTAAATGGTAGAATGTACAAAGCCAAGAAAAGGTGCACCTTCGATTGTATATATTGTAAAGACAATAGTCACATTGTTCACTCCTGCTCTCTTTTCAGATTTTACAATCCATTAAACAGCTGTTGTGATTTTGACTAAGCGTTCTTGATAAAGATAATGGCTATTCTCTAACCAGTTGTGTTTATTCTTTGAGGGCCATTTACAAGCCTATGTGGTCGGCCAAACAGAACAAATAAAAAAAAGCTTATCAGCAGCATGGCACTGGCTAGAAAACACAACGAGGGACACCACGTCCAATTTTCTTCCAGAATTTAACCTCTTCGCTGTCTAAATAGTTACGACTTATAATTAATGCGCAGCTCATGAGGCATCTAATGTGTGAGGAAGAAGGTTAATTGGACGTGGGCTGAGTTTGCGCGGGGAAGAAGTTTTTGACTTCATGGAAGGGTCTCTAATTAAAAGAAAGGAAGAAAGAAAGAAAGAAATGATGGCAATGATTAAAGCCAGCATATGGGGGAGGGAATGCAAATTCATGTTGCAGCTGAAGTCAGAAAAAATTATGCAGGATAACACTGAAATAAGCCTATTTTAGCCTATTTTTACACCTTATTGAGTTTTATGCTGATGGCAAGAAACACAACTTAGCAGACTGATGCTTAAGACAGCTCTTAGGTTATTAGAGAATTTCTGTCTCCGCATGCCAAATCACGCTCTTCATGTAGGAAGTAATTAAGTAATTACATTTTATTTCTTCTTCTTTCTTCTTCTTTATTGACACTATAATATAATGAAATAGAGACATTACAATGTTTTGACACTTCATACTCACATTGGATGTACATATTTAGTGCTGTTGATCAATTAAAAAGTTTAATCTAATTAATCACAAACATAGTCTGTAATTAATCACGATTAATCACAATTTTAAAATACTCAGATTTACTTTTATTATACTGTAGATGTGCAATGTCAGAATAAAGAAATGCATGGCTAACTGTTTAGAGGAAACATATGACACGGTTTTATAATATCTCAAACATTAATATTTAACAAATGTTAAATTAAAATCTCTTAAATGATAAACGCCATCAGCAATCATATTGTGAGCGCTGTCTGCTCCTATAGTGGTGACCATGTCTGTTATCTCCATTTCAACTCGGCTACCACAAGCATCAGGAAAATATCTTTAACACACCCAGAGTGAATGAATGCAGTTGCCATTTGTCATTGATTACAAACTAGATGTGCTGTTACACCGAGGTAGTTTTGGTTACTTACTGATGTCCGGTGGTCTCCAGGAAGTGCTTCGTTAAAGTAAAAGTAAAAATACAGTAGTTATCTTCAAAGGTACCTTGAGCACACAACTTTGTTTGGTTTTATCCAAACTTCCATCTAGAAGCTTTTTTTTTTTTTTACAATGGAATTTGCTGTTCAGCCACCTGGTGATGTTTCCTCAGTCATCTTAGTTAATAACGTTAATATACTTGTATATATTTACTCATTAAAATGTGCATAATTACACACTGCCCGGACATTTCTATTTAAATTCTATTTCATACTCAACTAATGTTCTATATACTTCCATATAATTGTACAGCAAATAATTTTTCTATGTTTGTACAGCTACGTTTATCTTATATTTCATATTGTGTTCTTATCCTTTATAGCTAAAGTTTTTCTATATATTATTTCTTATTTTATTCCATATTTATTTCTTATTGATAATCTTTTTTTAAGGTCACAGGCGGTCGTATGAGCATTTCACTGCATATCGTACTGTGTATGTGACAAATAAAATTTTTATTTTAATTTGAATAAAATTTATAGATTAATCACATGCGCTAA
This sequence comes from Clariallabes teugelsi, assembly GCA_030014215.1. Taxonomy (NCBI): domain Eukaryota; kingdom Metazoa; phylum Chordata; class Actinopteri; order Siluriformes; family Clariidae; genus Clariallabes; species Clariallabes teugelsi. Next base: position 13,406,038 of record JAQMYG010000017.1, read on the forward strand.
TTCGGTAATATTGACAGACCTTTGATTGATTGAGACCTTTATTGTTTTAACATAACACAACAACGACTTTATATACAGTCACTGACTGGCTTCTAGCAGAGCTAACAACTTGGCAATAACATAATGCATGAACTCTTGCAGTTACAGCTTCAGATAATGTTCACACTCATATATATCAGCGACATATTATTTCATGGCATTTCTAGACTTTAAACAAAATGGCATTTAAAATCCGTGAGCAGCAGTTCTGTTGCCATTGTTGATGAAAAAATAGTGAGCCTGATTTAAGGAAGACTACAGTAACTAAAACAAAACCCACTCTGTACATCCGAGGTGAGCTGAAATGCATCTCAGAACCTACAACACCCTGAAGCCTTGAGGCAGATGGGCTACAATATCAGAGGCCCACATCAGAGAAAACATCTCAGAGATAAAAATCTAATAATGAAATATACGTTCATGTTTTCTAGCATTCTGAAAACATTATAGAGAACAATAGATATATGCATTTACTCAATTTTGATGTTTTGTTTTTTCAGTTCTCACTTCTGTTTTTTGAAAGTGTCAGCATTTAAGCTCCCCGAGAACCTCCATCATTAATAATACCCAAATCTCCGAGGGATTAAATTCTAACACGCGCCTAATGTGCGAAAGCAGTAATGCTTTCTCAGGTCATGAATAAATTTGAGATTGTATAAACTTGTAAATATGTTCCCAGATCAGGCTTATGTAAATAAAATGCTTGATGACTTAGTGCACAAAAGATGGCACCAGTGAGTCCATTCCATCCTCCGCTCCTGTCGTTGTTCCTGCAAAGTACTTTATGTGATAATTCACTCACTCGCTCACTCACTCATTGTCTTTAGTGCTTTATCCTGTATACAGGGTCGTCGAGGGCACAAGGCGGTGTACATCCTGGATGAGGTGCCAATCCATCGCAGGGCACACACACACACACACACACACGCTTATTCACGCACTATGTGCAATTTGGCAATGCCAGTTAATCTAATCTCCAGGTCTATGGACTGCGGGAGGGAAACCCACCAAAACACAGGGAGAACATGCAAACCCTATGCACACAGACTTGAGGTGGGAATTGAACGCAGAACCTGGAGGTGCAAGGCGACAGTGCTAGCCACTAAACCACCGTATGACCTTGTGATAATGATTGTGTAAAGTTAAGTTCACATTAGTAAGCCATCTGATTTTTTATAATGAAACAAATGAATGAAAAAAAGGCCAGAGTTCAAATCCCGCTAATGCACGCAGAGGTAATGTTGATCACAGAGACACTACACAGCGTGAGTAGACGATTGCATGTACTGTATCTGTGAGCTCATGTTTAATAATAAGGACATACTGTATAGCATTAAACTAACTTTGTTACACTAGATTGCATTTCACATCTTAGCATTCAATATGATGGGGAGAGCCGCCTGGTGGAAAATATAGAAAAACTACAGTATATGCCCAAAAGTATGTGGACACCTCACCATAACACCCATATATACTGTACCTCACTATGGGGATTAATCATAAAGGAGTTCCCAGATAATTATCTCCATTCTTGGGGGGTGTTCAAGTCAAACCGGGACTTGTGATAAAAAATTTCTCCTGATTGAAGATGTGAAACCAATTGACATTTACAGAAGACTTCAAGCACAGCACAGTATGGTGATGAGACTCAGTAAAACATTTGAACGGTAAAAAACGTTTTAAAGAAAGCTGTAGGATTTCTGATCATATCTTGCGACCGGGGGGGGGGGGGGAGAGTGCGCTTTCTGATCATGCGACAGGGTGGGAGGGGGGGTTGGGGTGCGCATTCTGATCATAAAAATAGAGTAACGAGGCTATTTTTAAAATGTAAGGAGTAGATAGTACAGATAATTGCTTAAAAATGTAAGGAGTAGAAGTAAAAAGTCGGCTGAAAAATAATTACTCCGGTAAAGTATAGATACCCAAAATTTCTACTTAAGTAAGGTAACGAAGTATTTGTACTCGGCTGGAAGTTATTGCAAATTCCCCTGTACAGTTCTGACCTCACTCCAAGCTATTTCTACATGTTTTGGTCATTAAAAGAGTTCCTGGGAGGCCAGGGTTTCAGACCTAAAGCAGGCAGTTTGATCATGGCTCTGGCGATTATATAGAGAAATAAAGGGAGTTTTTAACAATCAAAAGTCCTGGCTTGATTTGAACGCTCCTTGTGTTACAATGCAAATTTCACAACTTTTCTCTAAAAGAGGTATATACAGTAGAGATGCCTCTTGCCCTGAATGAAAGGTGATGCTGGTGACGCTTACACAGCCTGAGGCACCAGAGTTCCTCCCCGAAGATTTATTTGACTGCAGCCATAAGATAGAAAGAACTTCCTTAAATGTAATAAAAGTTCTTTTGACTTTATAAATTGCCCCATTGTTGCTCAGATTACTGAAGCAGCTTAAATGTGGTTACATTTCCGGGCAAACCCTACTGAAATGTTTTAACAATGAATCATTGGTCATGTTTGCTGCAGGGTCTGTATTGTACGAATGTTCACACTATTGTAGGAGATGACCACGAGAAAATTAAATAAACCCTCCATGACTAGGCATGGCACAGGAGGTTATTGCATTTTCAGATGAATAACCATTACTTAAGCACTTCTACATCTTGTTCTACCTTTCCAGGAATCACATCTTCTCTGCTCGTACTGCTAATAAAGTGCTTTTTCAGATGTGATTAATTGCCAGCGATTACTAAAGCATTGCCTAGAAAGTTGTCGCTGATGGAATACTCCACACTCTTCAGTTTAATTAGGTCGTCAAATTGCAGGGCATGGACTATTTTCTTTCTCTCTCTCTCTCTTGTTCTTTCTCCTCCTCCACAGCTGTTCGTTTTGCCGTCTGTGTTTCAGAAACTGCCTCTAAGGCACATCGCTATCCGATGCACATGGATGTATGCATGCTCATGAATGTGGTGGAAAACACACTTGCAATCTTTCTCTCTCTCTCTCATACACACACACACACACGTACACACACACACACACTTAATGGACCTAGAAATGGGTCCCAAGGAAGCAGCTTACCTTAATCTGACAATCTAAACCTAGTTTCACAGCGCAGGTTACAAATCTTAAGTTAGAAAAGTTCAAAGAGATGTCACACCTGGTTCTCTATGTGTAAAATAAAACTTGAGACATCCTTATACTGTACAGAACTTGCATCCATATAGATCATTTGTCAGTCCAGGACTGGGATTTTACTATTTTATTAATAGTATTAAAGGGTTCGTGAACACAGCATAGATGCCCTGTAAGAAAATATGCCACTATTACGGAAATATATGCTAGAAATTAATGTAAATTCCACAAATCCAGCATTGCAATAAATAACACATTATAAAGAAAGAGAAAGAGAAAAAAGTATCATTTTACCTGCGAGTGACTCAGAGGACGTGCTTCCGTGTCTGTCCATTGCCTTTCTCACTGTTTACTCCTTCAGTGGTTGGGCAGCATATGTTGGAGGGGTGTTGTGGCTGAGAAAGAGGAGAGAGAGAGAGAGAGAGAGAGAGAGAGAGAGGTGTTTGATGAGGAGTACGTTTGTGCTCTGGGGCTATTGGCAGGCAGCTGAAACACACTTTATCACGGTGGTGATATCAGCTACGCTTACTCACATCTCTCTCTCTCTCTCTCTCTCTCTTTCTTATCTTTGCTCCTCATATCCTCATGCACCAGCACACACACACACACACACATATGCACACATAAGCTCTTCATGATGTTACTGTATATGGCAAAGAATGGTGAATGTCAGGAAGTGAGGACATGAATTAAGAAGAAGATGAAGAAGAAGAGTAATCACTGAAACACTTGCTTGGCGTTGACTTTATTGATTTAACACGTATGCATACTGTACGTTTGCATTCCATGACATACTATACTGAATATCGCACTTTATTGTAAAGTCATTGTTTGTTTGCTTTCCAACTCTTCGTGACCTCATGGAGCATAGCACCAACCAAGCCTTCCTAGATACTGTCCATGGGGTTATCTTGACGAGGATACTGGAGTGGGTTGCTACAGTATGTCCTTCTCCAGAGGATCATCTACTGGAAATTTGGGAACGCCAATTAGCCTAATCTGCATGCCTTTGTACTTAGGAAGGAAACCGGAGAACATGCAACTCGATGTTGGAATCGAACCCAGGAACTGGAGTGTTCAAGGCGACCACTAAGTCACTAAGTCATTATCCTTATCCTAAGACAGCTTCAATATAACAAACACATTTAAAGTGGAGCTATTATGAAAAATGCTTAGACATTCAGTTGGGTTTCTATTATGTGTACAAACAAAAAATGTGAGGAGAAAAAAAACCTTTCCCTGTTTTTATCCTCTTCCAATTTTTAGATTTGCCCAGGGTTTTTAATTTCCCTCTATTTAAATGCCCCTCTAGTTAAATTGCCCCCTAATGTGACCTCATATGAGAAAGGACCTTCTACGGCATGATGTGCAGCTCTGATGATGAATGATGGAATATTTCAGGTATGAAAAAAATTCAGGTATGAAAAAAATGCATTATCTGTATTATATACTGTATATTTCAGCTAGAATGTTAACACACACACTTTGGGAGACCTTTGATACCTATGTCAACCTGTGAAAGAAATTGTAAAATATGGGACCTTTAATGTACTGTACAGTACAGATGGCTGTAATGTGTTTATTCGAACAAGATAACATTTTTATAGTAATGGATAATTCACAGGGTCTAATCTAAGCCTAATATTAAGTGGATTGAATGGGCTGTTAGTTAAAAAAAAGTCAAATATTTTCTGTAAGGAGATCTTAATTTACAGACTGTAAAAATAGTCTCCAGTGTCAGGAATTTAATAAAGTCTATATGTTTTCCACTACTGGAAAATCCTCAAGGTTTTGCACTTTAGGAACTGTTTAAGGAAGGATTTCATATGCAGTCTGAAATCTTTCTTGCAGCTGTGTGTTACAACAAATAATCCAACATGATCAATGTCGAGCTATAGATGGAAATGAGCTAAACTCAATTATCATGAAAAGGTAAGAGGTGGAGGTTTGTGTACTCGCTGTATGTTTTAATTGGTTCATATTACTCAGGTGACCAGGTTCACAAAAGCAAGAAACGGAATATCGGTGCAAAATTAAAATGAAGGAAATATAAATGTAGTAGACCTAAATACTGTGCCTATTTTTGTGTATTGTCTGTAGAGTTTGCTTTCTAAAAGTTGCTGTTGTTTTAAGAAGGATGGAATGAAGCATCCTGCGATGGACTGGTAATCCCTCCAGGGTGTACCCCGGGGAAGTATGAATGAAGCAACTGCAGTGCAATATTAGAACTATCTGATTAGAGAAAAATGTTTTTAAAACAGTTTTAAAGTTTTAAATGTCAATGGAAAATTTGTAACTTTTACACTTCCACGGTATAAATAGGGAAATTAAAATACATAACTAAAAGAAAAGTTTTGTCTGTATATTGGTCCGAACTCGCTCTTTCAATGATATCTTTATGTTTCATACATTGGAGAATCTGTCTGTTTGTCTGTCTGTATGTCTGTATATCTGTATGTCTGTCCAGCCGATTTCGTCACAGCATCACGCAAAACAGGCTGTACTTAATTAACATTAAATGACACTTTGCCAGTCATTTTGTATTTGCCTGAAGTTAAATCTGTGCTATAAATTAAACTCCAAAAAACAGGACAAGTACAGTAGACTATGAAAACTGAACCTTCAAAGATTAATGGACAGATCAGTGTATGTTTATTCTCCTTGCAGGAAGTTACAAACCAGTTTGAGACAAATCACCTAGCACATATCCACAGTAGTCCGAGGGGAGGGTGTATAAAATACCTGAAATGCGCTAAAATCAAAATGTTGAGTAAAAGTGATGTTATGAACAGTTAGATGTTTTTGGATGACAATGAAAGTACAACAAGCCATAAGATACTCAACCTTACACGATTTAATTTCTTTGTATTAATAAGACAGGCAGACATGTACGTGGACTTCAACCTGAAATAGTAATATCACTGATTGCGTTAAAGCTGATCAGCTTATTTTTAGCTTTAACCTTTTAACTATTTCAACTCTTTTCCCTTTCTAACAGCCGGTATTAACACTAATATAAAATATAATTAAAATATATTGCCTACTGTTGATAGTGCTCTTTCGGTTACTCCTGTATATGTCAAAAATTCAGTATTTCATCTTTGCTTTGTTGAATGGTTCAACCTTAGTTTATGCTCCTCTGTGTAAACTCTTTTGGTCTGGGTTTTGTGAAATCATTGTCTTGTACTAGAATTCTAAGACGGTTTTCATTTTTCTGGGTCTAGCTCCTTGGGGGCCTTGTTTGTCCCAGTTTTTTGGTTCATAAAGTTTTCTTTTTAATATCTACTCATGTTTTTTTTTTCCTTTGGGAAATTGATCATGGATTTGCCTACAGTGTATTAACCATTTAATCGCCTCCATCATCAAGGGTTCAAGTCCTAACTTTAGGTCTGCGTGTGGAGTTTGTATGTTCACCCCGTGTTTGGTGGGTTTCCTCTGGTTTCCTCCCACAGTCCAAAAACTTGGGCAAAAATGAGCAGGTTTGGCTAATTACTATTCTCAAATTGCCTGAAAAAAAAGTGTGAGTGAGTGTGTGCATGCTTGTGGATTGACACGCTGTCCAGGGTGTATTCCACCTGTACCCTGGGATAGGCTCAAAGCCTCCTGTGACCCTGTAGCCCCAGGACAAAGCGGTATAGAGAACTAATAGAGTAAGATTGAATAATCATCTTTATCTTTTGAAGTAAGCTCATTTGTGATCAAACATGGCGATTCCAGTGTGACTGGTTTCTTCCAGGATGACTCTGTCCCTATTTACAGGACATCAGGGATCATTGAATGGTTTGAGAAGTGTAAAAATGATGTAATTTACTACGGATGCCAGTCACCAAATCTGATCCCAACTGAAAATCTATAGGGAATTTCAGAGGGATGTCTTGGAAAGCGCTCAAACTGAGGGAACATCTTTTGGAATATCTTTTGTTCCCTAGAGATCTTTGCCAAGGTTCATTGAAGCTGTTTTGGTGGCTCACGGTGGGCTTCACTGAGACCTCTTAATGTTGTTTTCCTCGGTCATGTGTCACACATGCTGATCTGTACACCAACCAGAAAAACCAAGTTATTTCTAAACATATTCAATTAAAATACTTTGCATGTTTTTGAAACAGGAAAAAGTTCTTGACTTTTGTTCTGACATCACTCTTTTGGGGATTGCTCCATGCCCACAGGTTTCCGTGGGTTACTTTTTAACTAAGCTCACTATCTAAGGCAGCGATCGGCAACCCTGTACCTGGAGATCTACGGTGAAACAATTAATTTCCTGCACTAATTCACTAAAGACTTAAAGACTTAAGACACATGTTGTACCATAATTAGGCTACTGAATTATTAAACCAGGATGTTTCAAGAAGAATACTATTGCTGTAGTGTGACATTAGCAAAGACAAGAACAGCCAATATGCAGTGAAGCGATTCTGCTGTACAGCTGACTGTTTCTCTACTAATAAATGTATTCTATCATTTCATACAACACTCATATCAGTTCTTCTTGATTGCTATATATATATATATATATTTCCCCTCTCCATCATGCATTTGCTCACTCACTGCCTCACACACGTAGATTGAAAAGCTGCTGGTTTTATTGATGCCGTTACTGCTGCTGCTGATAATAATTATTGATAGTTTTATTGGTGTGTTTCCTTGTTGATGATTGGTTGTAGTGGGATTGTTGTTGATGTTACTGGTGATGATGATTGTTATTGTTAGGTGGTAATTGTTTTGTTGGTGTGTTTCCTTGTTTTTTGTTGCTTTGTTATTATTATTATTATTATTATTATTATTATTATTGATTATTGATTATGATGATTATGGTAATTGTTGGCAGTTGTTCTGTTGCTGTGTTTAGTTGTTGCTGCTGCTGTTTTTTAATTGCTGCTGCTGCTGCCGATAATGATGATGAAGATTGTTGGTAGATGGGTTGTTGATGTTACTAATGACGATGAAGATAATTGTTGTGTTTTGTTGGTGTTTTTCCTTGTTATTTGTTGCTGTTGTTATTGTTGATGATGATGATGATGATGATGATTGTTGGTAGTGGAGGTGATGGTTGGTGTGTTGGTGTGTTTCCTTCTTATTTGTTGCTGTTGTTATTATTGATGATGATGATGATGATGATGATTATGATGATTGTTGTTGGTAGTTGAGGTGATGGTTGTGTGTTGGTGTGTTTCCTTCTTATTTGTTGCTGTTGTTATTATTGATGATGATGATGATTATGATGATGATGATGATGATGATGATGATTATGATGATTGTTGTTGGTAGTTGAGGTGATGGTTGTGTGTTGGTGCATATCCTGGTTATTGCTGCAGTTGTTATTATTGATGATGATGGTGAGTTGTGGTGTCGGCGTTAATTTGTGTTGTATTTACAATTTATGATCGCCAGTAGTTGGGTTGTTGATGCTGTTATTATTAATGACTTATTATTAATGACTATGCTGATGATGATGATGATGATGATGATAATGATGATGATTATGGTTTGTAGCTGGGTTGTTGTTGGTGTTGTAATTGATGACACTGATGATGAGGATGATGATTGTTGGTAGTTGTCTGGTTGGTGTTTTTTTTTTTGCTGTTATTTGTCTACTAATTTGTTTAAACAACTTCCAAGGATGCTGATGTTTTGTACACTAATATTGGGCCATATTGTGTCTGAAATGTCAGGACCTCTGTATACTTTTTGTTTATAGAACTGTTGTATAAAAGCAAAATAACATCCATGCAGATAATAAGTACAACAACGCTTTTGCTTATTAATGTTGCATAATTAATTATTGTAAGTAATAATTAATGGATTTATTATTGCTGGATGTTGTGTGTTGTGTTGGCTGGTAGCAGTGATAGTGTTTGTTGTTGTATGTTGATGTTGGTTATTGCTGTTTTATTAATTTATATTAATTGACCAAGTTACTCCTTCTCTCTGACCCCAGTACCTTTCTTGGTGATTGGCGTGAATGACAGTAACTCCTGTTTTTGGCTGCTTGTGTTCTAATAGGATTTATCATTAGGGCATTTCCCTGTGCTGTATGGGAGGGAAGATACTTTAAAGGAAATAGCACTTGACCTACAAAACACTGAAAAGTTTATCATCTGTGAAGACGGAAGATTCACAGATAGGCTTTTTTTTTTTTTTTTAATACTCATGGGTTTATGCTGACCTCTGCTGGTGGGAGGTGGGTGGTATTGGCACCTTCAGAGTTGTTTACATGGTTTCTCTATGCTTGGTTGGTTTCCTCCAGGTACTAGGGTTTCCTCCTAAAGTCAAAAGACATGCCGTTTAGGCTGAATGGTCCATGGTGTCCTCTGTCTTTTGCCCTGAGGTTTTTGGGTTAGTCTCCTGGCCCATACACAGGATCAAAGTACAGAAAATAATTGACTAAATAAAAAAAGTTATTTCCATTTGACTTATGTCATTTACTTGGTCAAGTTCTGTTAGGTTTAAGAAGAGTGCCAATGTTGTTAAGTTTTAAGGTGAATTAATCAAGAATTATTGCTTAATGTGTCTGATATGTCCTGGACATCAAAGGAACCAGTCATCAACATGAAAGTCATAGAGAGAACCGGAGACAGCCAGACGATAGGGAATACATTAGCATTTTCTAAGTTAAACAAATGGGTTTCAGCAGACATTATTAGTTATCAGATTATTAGTTTATTAATATATATTAATATGTTTTATAACACCCATCATGTGTTAACACCCGTCATGCCAAAGTCATATTGGGACAAGGTGTTCACATTATTTATGAGGAGTAAAATTACTGAAAGGTGCCGTAGTGGTGTAATGGTTAGCACTGTGGCCTCGCACCTCTGGGGTCTAGGTTTGATTCCTGCCTCAGGATATGTGTAAATAAATACAATTGTCACCATTGGCCTACACAGTCACTAATTAGACTACAGAGGTTCCTAGATGGCTGGCTAGATCGTTTCTTACTGAAGGTGAATGAATAAATAGCAAAGAAATTGGAAAGCAGTGTGTTGTTTTGTTTTATACTGCACTGTCTCACTCAAATGGCGACATGATAGGTTAGTGGTAAGCATAGGCGCCTTGCACCTTCAGGACCTGGGTTCGATTCTCGCCTAAGGTCCGTGTGCACCCCCATGCTTGGTGGGTTTTCTCTGGGTTGTCGGGTTTCCTCCTACAGTTCAAAGACATGCAGATTAGGCTAATTGGTGTTTCCAAATTGCCTGCGTGCTTGTGCGGGTGGCGTAATGGTCCTTGTGCATGCTGGGTAATGTAGTCCCAGGTAAAGGTTTTGCTCTCACTCACTCTTACTCATCGTCTATACCACTTTATCTGGAATTAGAGTTAGAGTTTGTAGAAATAGTTAAAAGATTAAAGCTAAAAATAAGCTGATAAGCTGATGTTATAGAATATTATAATTTCAGGTTGAAGTCCACGTACATGTCTGCCTGTCTTTCTGTACGGTAGAACTCCCTGCCTAACTTATTAATACGAAGAATTACTTCGTAATGGCTGGACAGAATTTAATAAAACTTTGAAAACCTGCACATAAATGAAATAAAATTTTTGAGTAGAAGTGAAGTTATGTGTAAGTTTTGACAGCGGATTGCGCATGCGTCAAACTGTGGGCTTGTCTTTAATTGACAGCTGGACAGACTTTAATGAAATTTTGCACTTTTGATATCTGCCTGAAGATTAACCAGAACCATGTTAAACCAAAATGTTGAGTAAAAGTGATGTTATGAACAGTTATGTGTTGGATTTTATAATCTACTTAAGATAAGCTACTAATAAGCTACTTGCTCAATGTAAATAAACACCTGCACCAATAGATATTAATTAGAAAGGCTAAGCTGAACATTTTTTTACTATAATTAGTTAATATTTTCACTGCTGAAATACAAACCGGATTCCAAAAAAGTTGGGACACTAAACAAATTGTGAATAAAAACTGAATGCAATGATGTGGAGAT
>JAQMYG010000017.1:13481669-13501177 GCA_030014215.1 Clariallabes teugelsi
TCGAACACATTTTTTTATTGATATCGATCACGTGTCTATCGCGAAACATATCGTTATCGTTTTATCGCCCAGGCCTACTCTGTCGCAAAAAACACAAAACCCTCTGCTGCTTTTATATCCTCTACTCTTTTACACAGTTCTGTCCGGTACTCTCTCAGCTCTTTACAGCAACACAGTGTGAAACGTGCTCGATAAAAATCCCGCTCACTCTGGTCACTTAGATCAAACTCAGGCTTGTTAGTTCTTATAAAGTGTTTTAAATGTTGAGGTTTAAAAGATTTATAACTTTTTTTTTTTCTCATGCAAAGGAAATCATAAAAATATAATACCATACCATTGTCTTTAACTGTTTATGTTTTATGTATTTAACCACAGTAACATTTTCCTGTACCTTATATTTACACTACCGCTCAAAAGTTTGGGATCTCATGCAAATTTCTTTTTTTTTTTTTTTTCTACATTCTACAACAATACTGGGGATTTCAAAATGATAAATTAACAGATATGGAATTAAGTAGTTATGTAAAAACAGTCCGTTGTTTTTTTTATCTTGCAAGAACAGTATTGTGTCAAGTGCATTTGCAAAACCCATTATGCACCATGATGAAACTGTCTCTCATGAAGACCTTCCCGAGAAATCAAGACTAAAACTTACCTCTGCTGCAAAGTCGAAGTTCATTTAGAGTTAATAGGATCAGAAATCACCAATTAGCAAACAGCACCTCAGATAAGAGTCGTTATGAAGGATTTACAGATCAATATTAGGAATATTAACTGTTCAAAGGAGATTATTGTGTATTTTGAACACTTTTAATGTTGCTTTACAGTGTAGAAAGAAATAAAAATCAGAAACGACCGTGGAGTTAGAGAGTGATCCCAAACTTTTGAGCGGTAGTGTACAGTACGTTCAGTCAGAACCTTTCATATCCCAAATAATAAGTCAAAAGAAACTAGCAAGCTAGATATTGGTAATCAAACTGAAATTGATAAACTTGTGTCAGGTGATTAATAGTAGGACAGAAGATCTTAATTATTTGAACTACAGTAGGTAATAAGTGAGACAGGGCTGAGTGTCGGCGGTGTGGAAGGCGAGTCTCCGAGGTCTGAGTACTGTTTGAGTGGTCCTGTAGTACACTAGGTGTCCTGCTCCCTGCTGTGTGTCCTCTCCTATCTATCCTGGTGGATGTTTCCTCTGTCTCCTGCATGAGTCTGCTGAACAGTAGCATTTTTAATTTAATTTACAGTTTATTTCATTGTCTCTCCCTCTTAACAAGCCACTCCACTCTTTCTTTTTGATTTCCTGTTGCATTTCCTCCAGGTCTCAGTGGAATTTATTTTTTATTGAATACTGATCTAAGAATTTATAAACCTGTAGATGTGATCTTCTTTTTTCCAGGGTTGTACCAGATAAGTATGGCAGATCAGTATTCAATAAAGTTTTAGGATTGATAGTCAAGCAGAAACGACAGTATCGTAGCTGCTGAAATCGTAAGACTGTAGTGACGATACATTCTGTGAGTCTCTGGGTTGCCAGATCATTAAAGATCTGCACATAGCTGTATTTTACTCTCCCCCCCCCACCGCACCCAAACGGACTAGCCGATGTACCGCGCTATCCCCTCTTCCTCAGACGCTCCCTGAGGTCGCTCTCTAAAGGATTTCCCTCAGACATGGCCACCTTTATGTAACACCCAGGTGAGTGTACCGCTAGCGACAGCCAAGCTCTCGTACTAAATGAGTAGTGAATGGATGGATCTACCAGAGTGGAAGAAGTAATGATGACTGTATTTAAGAGCTTGTGTGCTGATCTTATTACCTCCTTCCTCTGGCCCTAATGTCTGTAATGGTTGTTCTCTGTCCATTATATGAATGTGCTTCCATTTCTTTTTGTTTCCTTTATGCTTTTTATTGTTTTTGTTTGTTTTTGCGTTGCCTGTCGTTTGGTGTGTGTGTGTGTGCCTACTATTATTTCCTCTGTCCACCTCTTGGTATTTGGCGCCACCTGCAGTTTGTAGCAGTTGCTGAAGTCTGTATGAACATTTCTAGAAAGCTTGGAATCAAAATCTCTTTATCTTTTAATTACATTGCCTGTGTAGTTTGCAGAATTCATTTAGATTAAACACAGTGCTATGTGCATTTCAGACATGCATGATAATGGAATGAGCATCTGACCTGGTGATGTGGCCATTCCTAATGGCTTTAAGGTGTTGATTTCTGTTATTGTTGTTGTTTGTGTTTTGTTTTTTAATAAGGTACATGTCAGATCCTAGTTCATTTGGACTCCCTTTTCTGCTCTGTGTTTCAGAATCACTGCCGGATCAGCGTTTGAAGGCACCAAGACAGCAGTGGAGGGATAATAAAGAATACAGTGTTATATTTATATGAACAAATGACAGTATTACAATGTGTGTGTGTGTGTCTGTGTTTCAGTATTGAGGTGTAATAAACATGATGGCATGAATCTTTAACCACGTAAATACTTCATTTAAAAAAAAAATGCATTTTTATTTAGCATGAAACGCTTAATGAAGTATTTATTTACAGAAAGCAAACTGTTTAAAAACTGTACATACCAAAGTATTGGGTATCATATACAAATACTGTCATTCACCTCATTCTGTAGTTCGACAATTTGGCTTAAGCCAACGAATCTTAAAATCTCAGATCAAAGGAGTGATGACAGAGTACAATTAACAATTGTACAGTATTTATTATACTCATGTACTTAAAAAAAAAACAGATAATATAATGTATAGCCTTGAAAAGAATTTCTTTGCAACTAAACTGGCACTTTCTTCTGTATGCGTGATTTACAAAGACCTGACGGTTCGCTTTAATTCTAATATACATTTGCCATGGACTGAGTCACTGTAATTGTTACAGTCCTGCTTGATTTGCAGTCTTGTGATTTCACACACTGTACTGTTCATGCTTTCTCTGAGTGTTTACATCACCAAGGATTCACCTTGATTCAGCACATTTGCTGAATTTGATTCAGTTCATGTTTGACTACGGTTTCAGAGAACCTTCAGGATGTAAAGTATTTTAGCAACATTTTATCAACAACGTAGTGTATGCTGGCCACCACTAGATGGCGTAGTGAGGTTTCGTTTTAAAAGGCTATTTTAATTGAGGGTGGTTTTTTTCTTCTTCTTTCTTTTCCCTCCTCAACTTGAAAACACTGAACAGTTATTCAGAGAACCTTAATTGAAAACTTCACTGCCACTTTGATTATCTCAGGTTTCAGAAAGCCATCTACTGCATCCTCAAAAGCATACATTTAGCCTCAGAATTTTTCAACCGTACAGCACTTACTGCTGTAGAACTTTGGATACACACGAAAACTGGATACATACGGGGGGAAAAAAAAAACACACCTTCAGAGAACGCATTCAGAAACTCCTAATTGTGCAGAGCTTTAATTTATTTGCATTTAAACCAGTTTTACTGTGACATATTCACTGATGACGCAAATGCTGTTTACTTGGATCATTTAAGATTATTAATGTATATCTTGACTGCCATTAATAAATCTTTTTTTATTGTTCTATATGTCTGTGTGTGTGTGTTTTATTTTATTTATTTTTTTCATTTGGCATTCCCATGTTTTAGTGCATCCCTTACCAAGAAGCCATATGCGATAGTGTTGGCTTGGAGGGGTCATTTAAGAAAGTTGTGAAGTGTGAAGATGTTTGTGATTACTAATGATAAGCATGAAATATTTGCATGAGTGCTACGAGTGTAGCCACATGGGATCGTAATACTCAATGTTAAATCTATTTAGTGCTTAATTTATAAGCATCGACATTCCTTTCCACTATCCAAAACCTTCCACTTTGCATTGCATCTGTATTTGTATGATTGGCAGGTCGCGGTTGGAGGAGGGGAGTCTCTCAGACACGGACAGCAGTCCTCAGTGGTGTGGAATTGGCCTGACCCAGAATGCACCTGGTAGTGAGAGTGAAAACAGCACACCTTCAGAGGCAGGAGCCACAGTCAAATCCCTCATCAAGTCCTTTGACACATCTGTCAAGAGTGAGGACTCCCGATTTCTCTTCATTGTGCTTGTTTCATATTCAATATTTTTCATTTCTCTCCAGTTTATAAATATTTGGACCTCACTTACTGTACCAAATTGTCCTCATAGCAGGGCATAGGTCCTCAAAACGTGTGCGTCGTCTTAAATGGCATTTATCCTGCAGAGGCGACTCATGCAGCTCAATTTTTATAAGCCTTGTTTAGGGAAAAGAAATTAAGATCTGTTGGGGCTCACTTTGAAAAGATAAGTGGGTAGGATTAGAGAGTTTATTTAATACGCTTGTTATAACAAGACAAAGAGCCGTGTTATTGATGGCTGTGACTATTCATCTTAAAGGCATGTAATCATGGCACTTTTACAATGGCCTCATGAAACACGGTCCAAACGGCTGTCTGGCTGCGTATATCCGGTAATGAATCAGCGCTACTGTTCAGGACAGAGGCTCCGCAGGACTGTGTATTTTAGAGATTTCCCGGTACAAAACCTGGATTTCGATCTTGCAATCATTTTTTTGTACTGTACACAAAGTACCTATTTCAAACCTATTTTCTCCTCCTTCAGATGGACCCGCCGGTACAGTGCAGATCCCCACGTCTCCTAGAAGTCCCTTGAGTGGAATCCCGGTCCGCACTGCTCCCGCAGCTGCTGTCTCACCCATACAGGTGCTACTGTACTGTACAAATCCCACAACACACAATTGTGTGTTTGTTGCTCTGTGTATTTTTTTTTACAATATATAATTGTGTGCTTTGTAACAGAGGCCTTCAGGTATCAAGCCTCTGTCTAAAACCCTGGACAGAAGACTCAACCTCATGGATTCCTCTCACTCAGGTACTAAAAGCACTGTTGATTATAAAAAATTCTCATATCTGATTGAGCAGATGATCGTTTTATCGGCACCACAAAATGGAAATCCCATAACAAACAGATGTCATTAATTAAGCGAGAATGGTTGATGAGCAGAAAGGGGGTACACCATGTGAGAATCCACGTGAAAGAAGTTGTGATTTAATGGAAATTTACTTTAAAATTATGTTATTTTGTGACTGGCACAATTTAAATTGTGGCTTTTGCTAATACAAAACAACTAAATGACATTGAAACTCAAAAATGAAAACAAAATAAAAATGTGAAAATGTGAATGTGTACTGAATTTTTCCAGAATCTCTGTAACACAAGAAGTTGTGATTTTTATCTTATTAACTTCGTGTTTCACAAAGGGTCACAACATTACTGTACATGAAAAGCAAAGCAAATGACCGTGGTATAAGAGGAACAAAACACTTATTTATAGATAATCAATTAGAACATCATCTCTGTGTCAGTCTGCGTCAATCTACCCTGAAATTGATTAATACTCAGTTTTGTGTTATTCTTTGTATTATTCTCAGCTTAATTTGGTAGTATGAAGTGTTTCTAATGTTTGTATGAGAATATGGTCTAAATCATATCTTTGGTGTTTTTAGTTCGTTTCATAGACGTCTGTTTCATATCACCTTCTTTAGCAAGCAGCTCGAGACCGAAATCATCCATAACTGTCTAAAATATGTTTACTTTATTTACAGTTTTCACATGTGGTTTTATTAGTGGATACTTTTCATTTTTACTCCACTACATCAGATACCTGTACTTTGTACTTCACTACATTTACATACTGTAACCACACTGGTGTGGAGCAAGCTCAGGGTGTTTGATACTTTTTTGATAGTTTGATAGTGTTTTTCTCAAGTAGAGTTGTAAATGTAGGACTTCTGCTTTTACTTAACTAATATTTTACCTGGGGTACCTCTACTTACTCAAGTACAGGATTCGTGTATTTTGTCCACCCTGACAAACTACTGTACGTATTCCAGAAAGGCTGAACTCGTGTTCGTGTCTTAAAATAACAACTGACTGTTGTTGTTGTTGTTGTTACGTAATTACCTAATTCCATATGTGTTATTTAATAGTTTTGAAATCCCCAATATTGTTGTAGAATGTAGAAAATAAATCGCTAAACAAAAACAAAGAAATTTGCAAGTGACCCCAAACTTTTGAGCGGTAGTATACATCACATGACTACCCTGAATGTACTAATATAAAAACGTACGAAATTTATTTAAATAAATCCCAGCTGCATAAAGACAAGAGTATTACAAGAGTCACGAGAGTGTGTTGCAGCATCGTTTGAACAAATACAGTACTGCATAACTAACTGCCGGAGGCTTGAATACACCATGAGTCACTCTTTGTTTTTGTCCTGTTTGTTTGTTGTTTATTTTAGTTCTACATCTGTAACTCCTGTCTGCCTCTCTGCTTCATGTTTAGTTGATGAGTTGAAGCCATCGTCTCTGATGAGAAAGAGTCCGTCCCTCGAGTCAGTCATCAAAACTCCAGCTGCGCTAAGCAGCAGAACGTCCTCGTTCACTTACAGCCGGGTCAACAGTAGGCTCAAGTAAGAAAAGTGCATCTGCCCGCACGCAAACACACACACACACACACACACTCACACACACAGAAACGATGTTAGACTGCTATTCCCACATCAAAACATCACAAACCGTCAACTACAGGATTATTAACACATAGCTAATAAATTAACTTCTTACTGCACTGTGAAGGGCATTTTATAATTTTGGAGCGTCCTCCTGTTGTCCAATAGAGACATTAAAACACCACAGGGTGCCTAGAGTGATTTAGGACCTGTCTCTTCTAGTGAGCATCTGTAAACACAACATTACAGCGAGACCAAGCATTCATTCTTTAATTAAAAAGTAACTTCTGGTTATTCATGTCATCATTCTTTACTAACACAAGTCCAAAGCTTGTTATTATGTCCTGAAAATAAAACTTTCAATTAAATAATAATAATAATTATTATTATATAAAATTATTATTATATAATCTATTGCATTAGTAGCACGTGTATTGAGAAAAGAACTACGTGAAAAATGTTTTCTGGAGGCCTGAGGGAAGTTGAATTTTGTCAGGAAATGTTTTAAAATGTGCAGCAGTACAGTGTCAGTTCAACAAGTCAGTCGTAGAATATGACCCACATATGACTGTAAGGGAACATCATATCAAAGCTGTGACGTAGTTTTAGCTAGGATATCCACCCTGGAGCAGTGCTGTAAGATTAATGATAACACAAACCAAAACGTCTTCCCTCTGAAAGGCTGAATTTGTATTAAATGATCTAAATCGTACAATTACTGTACTTTTGGACAGTTATGAACAAACACTGGCGTCCATAAAAAGAGAATTACGCCTTCATTCAGTAGGTATTATTATTATTATTATTACGAGGGTGAGACAGAATTTCAATTTTATTTATATAGTGCTTTTAACAGTGGTCATTGTCGCAAAGCAGCTTCACAATTTTTAAATAATATAAGCACTCTGGTATTATTAAAACTTCTGTTGGCTGCACCGTCTTTATCAGCGCTTTCTGTTCAAGGCTCCACAGTCACTGATGTGCAGGTGTAAACATGTTACATCAGTTTATTTGTAACTGCAGTGCGAGAAAAAAGGGATGCTCCACTTGTGATTTGTGCGAAAGAAGAGCAGCAGTGATATGTTTTTTCGTGGTCTGAGGGTGTACCTGGTCCCAAAACAACTTGTGGGAGAGCATAAACAGAAGTGTTTGGATATCTGCAAACCAAATGTGCACTGATGCTCTAAGGTTAACGTTTCATAAAGAGAATCATTACTGGTAATGAGACCCGGATTCATCACTACGAGGCTTTAAGAGTAAAGAGCAGAGTATGGAATGGAAACATCCTCAATCGCCAACCAAGAAAAAGTTAAAAAGTCAACCATCAGCTGGAAAATTGATGCTTCTCAGGGGCCAGTATTGGAACATTATCAGGAAAAGGCTTCAACAATCAACAGTGATCGTTACATTGAGACGCTTATTGAAGAGCTGAAGTCCAAACTTCAGATTAAACGCAGAGGACTGATATACGAGGGCGTCGTGATCTTGCACATTTCTGCCCACACGGTCGATACTCTACAAAAACTTAAAGCATCCTTCTTATAGTCCTGATCTCGCACCATCTGACTTTCGTCTGTGTGGTCTCCTGAAAGCAGCACTACGAGGACGAAGATTCACTTTTGATGAAGAGATGAAGACAGCGGTGCATTCGTGACTCGCAGCTCAACATAATTGTTTTTTTTTTTATGTGGGAATGTGAAAGCTTGTTGACAGATGGACAAAGTGTATCGAAAAGCAAGGAGATTATCTAAAAAATTATGTAGTCAGAGTGTGGTTAATGTTTGACTCACTCTCATATTATTATTATTATTATTATCAATTTTCTCATGAATCCATTTATTATCTATGCTGATGTGTCGGGTCGACAGACGGCACAAGGCGAGGTACACCCTTGATAGGGGGCCAAAGCATCGGATATCACAATCACACATATTCACACACCATAAAAACATACTGAATACTACGGGCTGTTTGGAAACACAGATTAGAGACTGGTGATTCAAACGCCCAACCCTGGAGGTGTGAGGCAAAAATCATAACCACTTACAGTACCACCATGCTGCCTATTATTATTATTATTATTATTATTATTATTATACCAGCATTTTTCCCTTCACATTCATCAACCAGAGAAAGAAAGAAAAAACCTTTTCACTTTCACTAAAAAACAAATCTCGTGCCAGAAGGAAATTACTAAAGTTCTAAGAGCAAGTATTACATTTATTGCTGAGTCATTTCCTACTTGGGATTTGATATTCTTGCTGCATTTTGCATCTGTATTAATGTACGTAACTAGCTACCTGGCTTGCAATATACTGTATTATTACACTGATTTTCCTGTAAGTGAGTGTTCCACTATGTTCTTAATGCAGCAAAATGTTAACTTTTAATGTCTGAATTAATGGTGTATACAAAACCCCACAGTGAAAAGGAGCATACATTTAGAACAAAGTAATAATTGTAAGTGCTATTTGAAGCAGAGATTAGATTTTCAATGGAATGTTCAACGCTTTTATAAGTTTGCAGTTGAATCCAGGATGTTTTTTTTTTTTTTAATGAAATATGACAGCAGTTTTGTCTACAACACCAATTCCAAAAAAGCTGGGACAGTATAGAAATTGGCAATCAAAAATCAAAAATGTCTGTAATCATGTGTACAGTCTTGACCTTAGAACAGAAACACTACTCCATTGATTTATCAATCAAACAAGTGTAATTTTAAGTGTTTGTTTGCAAATTATCTAATATGTTCAGGATAACACCATCAAGAAATTCAAGAAAACCCGTCAAATCTCAACGCCGAAAACCACTTCTGAATACACGTGATCTCCGATCTCTCCCTCAGACATCAATGTCTTAAAAATCGTCATGCTCCTATAGTGGAGATCATGATGTGGACTCGGGAACACTTTGGTAAACCTTTGTCCATTAACACCGTTCCGTTTATTGCTGCGTTTACAAATGCAACTAAAGACTTAAGGAAGCCGTACATCAATACGGTCCAGAGGTGTCAAAGACTTCTCTGAGCTCGGGTTCATCTGAGATACACCGGAAACGTGTTTTGTGGTCTGACGAGTCAACATTTTATAAATAGTTTCTGGAAACTACAGCTATCATGTTCCCTGGGTCAAAGAGGAAAAGGACCAAACGAGCTGTTATCAGCGCCACGTCCAAAAGTCAGCAGAACTCCTACAGTAGTATGGGGTGTGGTACCATTAATGCAGAAAATGAATGGCATACAGTACAGTAGGTACCATTCATGCAGAAAAATAGGTTGTTTTTGGAGCGACATACTGTATGCTGCCATCCAAACACTTTCTTTTTCAGACACATCCCTGTATTTTGCAGACCTGTGTGATGTATTATGAAGTGCAAACTATGGCAATGAAAAATTGTGAATTTACTTTCACTAAAAAACATAAATCTCGTGCCAGAATGAAACATAAATCTTGTGCCAGCATGAAAGTACTACTGTAAGTTCTAAGAAAAAGTATTACAATTATAGCTGAGTCATTTCCTACTTTCGATTTGATATTCTTGCTGTATTTTGCATCCGTATTGATGTACTTAACTGGCTTGCAATATATTATTGTTACACTGATTTTCCTGTAAGTTCGTGTTCAATTATGTTCTTAATGCAGCAAAATGTTAACATTTAATGTCTGAATAAATGGCGTATACAAAACCCTGCAGTGAAAAGATTGCTGAAGGCCTGCATAAAGAGAAAAATGGGGGAAACTCATACTAGCTAAACTTAACCAACTGGTGAAGCTGATGTCCTGGTAACAACCTAGTAATAATGAATTTGTCTTCATTAAAACACACTGAGGGACGTTTTATGTTTTTGGCGAAATAATCATTAGGTACATTAGGTTGATAGTGAACTCAGATTGTACTATTAATGACTACATTTAATGGCTACTATTAATGTTTTAATTTCCCACTATTGTGTAAGATTTAAGACAAACAGGCATTTCAGGAAGACTATGTTGCTCATGACGTGACTCCTAAGAGCAATGACCTCAGTGTCTTCCACACTTCCCACAAGATCTCACATCCTTGTTGTCTCTCATCCTGTCACCCGCTAAAACTTATGTTTTCATTCTAACGTCAATAAAAGCAGGGAGCAGCTGGCACAGAGAGGGCACAACAACACACAAGCTCTAACTCTGTGTTATGTATCTCATGCACACACATATAAAGATATATTGTACTGTACACCGATCAGCCATAACATTATGACCACCCGCCTAATATTGAGTAGGTCCCCTCCTTCTGTAACCAAAACAGTGGTGCACTGTGTTCTGATACCTTTCTGTTGGAGCTAGCATTAACCTTTTCACCAATGTGATTACCAGGAGCTCTTCTATAGGAGTTGACTACACAGGCCAGCCTTCACTCCCAGTGCATCCGTGATCCTTGGACACCTTGATCCTGTCTTTGGACCAGTTTTGGCGTTGCTCTGACCCAGTCACCCAGCCATCATGATTAGGCCAAACAAATCCTGATGCTTG
Source organism: Clariallabes teugelsi (assembly GCA_030014215.1). Lineage (NCBI taxonomy): Eukaryota > Metazoa > Chordata > Actinopteri > Siluriformes > Clariidae > Clariallabes > Clariallabes teugelsi. Next base: position 13,492,696 of record JAQMYG010000017.1, read on the forward strand.
CCCATTTTTTTTTTCTGCTTCCGACTTCAAGGACAAAATGTTCACTTGCTGCCTAATATATTCCACCCACTTCCAGGCACCGCTGTAATGAGATACTGTAGCTACTGTGAGAAGGACCAAATTGTGATGGCTAGACCAGTGGGATTAGGACGTACCAAAAGTGATCCAAGGAAGGAAAACCGTTGAACTGGTGACAGGGCAATGGGTGGCCAAGGCAGAAAAGTTTAAGGCTGGTTTGGCCTTGACCCATGACCCTGTCGCCAGTACATCGATTTTCCTAACTTGAATCACTTTTGGTAATAAAACACAGTGCATCATTGTTTTGGTGGCAAAAGAGCGGACCTACTCAATATTAGGTGAGGGTGGTCATAATATTATGGCTGATTAGTGCACATATACAGTATATTCCCCAGCCAAAACGGAAAAAAAAAAGTCACCAGTGTGATTCAATTAATCGAACATTTAAGAGCTTTCTATTGGATAATTACTGCAGTGATTAATATGTAATTAAGTTATTTAAGCCTAACCAATGCAGTGAGTAGTTTCTCATTTCTTAAACAGCCGTGTCAGAAGACATAATCCTGTGGCCGTGGCAAAGATATTACTCTCAAATCATGGCCCTGTATCACGCAAAGAAAACAACTAAGGAGATTGCTAAAAGACCTGAAAGAAATAGCATCATTAAAACCAGGAAGGATAGTGGTGGACCACCATCATCGGGGAAGAAATGTGATCGGAAAAACACCCTGAATCAGCATGGTTAGAGATCCCTCGCGTAGTGAAATCAAATAAGAGCATATTTAAACACATAATGTGAAGAGACCTCAAGGGATTGGGACTAAACAGCTGTGTAGCCTCAAGAAAACCACACATCAGTAAGACTGACTGTGAAGACCTGGAAAAAGGTCATGTGGTCATGGCGGTTCAATGAAATATTAGTGTGTGACTTTTTTTTTTAAAGATCACAATATACATACACATTAACTCGAATGGTCATGAATGAATGAATTTGAATAAATTAAAGTGAGCAGCATTTATGCATACAACAACTGTGTGTGTGTGTGTGTCTGTGTGTGTGTGTGTGTGTCCCTGGTGTCAGTGTGGAAAGAACAGACCCTCTGGCCGCTCTGGCGCGGGAGTACGGGGGATCTAAGAGGAACGCGCTACTGAAGTGGTGCCAGAAGAAAACAGAAGGCTATCCGGTAAGGAGCACAGGCCGTAACCTCGTCCCCTCACATCACCCTTTCTCTCTCTCTCTCTCTCTCTTTCTCTCTCCCCCTCTTTTCTATTCCTCATGTGTTTTGTTCTAGATTTTCACACAAGAACCGCTCGCTGTCACATTCATACTTTCGGGTTCATGTCAGTGCAAGTCAAAAATAATCCGTGTGAACTTGGATAATGACGAGGATCATCAGGTTTTTTTTTTTTTTCCCCTGCGCCAAGGTACCAAGGAAATTGTGTGAAATTATTAACGCTGTCCATGTGTTTCGAAGCAGAACTGTGTACATTTGTTAGTGTGTTTAGGCCTACAGTGCTGTTTCTGCACTGGGTGTTAGGATTTGTTCCCATGGCTCCTCATGTGCTAATAGCCTCTATACGGCCAAAGGGGATTAGAGACGAGCCTCTAACGTGTTCGTGTGTGAGAGCTGAATCGCTTAGCTCCACTAATAGTCTCCTCTGGTAAACAAAGATGTGGATGTATGATTTTATGGTTTCTTCCATTTTACATCATGGACTTATTAAAGGGTAAATAGATATTTAGGTCGACGGCTAAGAATAACCGCTATTCTACGTGTGAGAGAGAGAAAAGAAGAGAAATTCCAGGAACATGAGTTAGCTCTAAGGCAGAGACCTCCCAGACAAATGTTTAGTCATCTTTTTCTCACTCTGGAGAGTCTATTCTTTCACAATGACATATCACGCTATTCAGTGGATTTACCAGATCACTTCATGAGGCAAATGTCAGCTTAACATCTGTGACTGTTAAATGCTTCATCATGGCTTGGGAAGATTTTCCCGTTCGATTTAGAAACAACGCACTGAGAGCATGGGAATTTTTTATTTAAATTTTTTCCCCCTGTCCTCATTGTTTCCTCTTACCTATGAGTAGTCTCACCTATAAAGTGTGTCCTGCTGCTGCTGGAATGCAATAAGAAGCTTACACTAATAGTTGGAGTTTTTCATCCTCGACTATGAGTCAGCGTATTATTTGCTCGTGCATTTATTCCATGTGTGGCTTTGTAATTAAGTTCTTTCCAAAGAGTCAGATTCTTTTTCAGCTTCTCGATGCCGGTATTACGACATCCAGTGTTGCTTAGATTAGAAACAGGGGGAAATTAATACAGTAAGCACAGGAGGGTTAGAGTTAGACAGATAAAATATGCTTTAGTGAGTGTGTAGTGTACTGTGGGTGTCACTTCCTGCTAAAGTCATACAGTATTTCACACTTTTTTGCAAAAGTGCAAAATATGCTGATGTCACTGCTAGTTTTGCCCTTTTTCCGTCTAGGTTTTATTTTCTTAGCATTGTCTTTCCATCTGTCTATATGTCATAGATGATGTTATACTTGTTATTGTTGTTGTTGTTTTTTTGGGTGGAAGGTGGTGGGGTTTTCCTGAAAACAGAACAAACATGTGTCTGGGGGGGGGGAGCTAATGCAAAAACAGAAAGCACCAGATCACATTAACCTTTAACTTTTATAAAGACCATCTGTTACAGTCTGTCACGTGCTCAGTCCATTTACAGCTATTCCTCTTCATGCGCCTAATTTGAGCATACGTCTCAAATTAAAGCCAACAGGCACAGAGATAAGGAAGCAGAGATTAGCAATCCAGAGAACAGTCGTTGCCTGGGGCCGGCTCTCCTTCCACACTTGCTCACTTCAACCTGAACCCAGCCGGTGCTGAGGAAAAGGTCAGAGCATTCGTCCATGACTCTGTCATAAGGGTCATTAGCCGTGAGATTATTCGCTCTCACACTGATGCCTAATAATGTTTCAGAGACTTGAACAGCTCCTAATTGCCACCTAACATGCAGAAATTGGCAACACGGTGCCGCTCTACACACACTCCGCTCTTCGATGATCAACAGTTTCTAAGCAAGTGTGTATGCGCATAGAAATAACTCATTTACAGATGAATCATTTCCCCTACCACCCGTTGTCAGGGTGGGGAGAAGACAGACAGAGGTGTGTGTGTGTGTGTGTGTGTGTGTGTGTGTGTGTGTGTATACCCGTGTCAAAAACGTATTTAATAAAAGTACAAGATTTGATTTGGGCTTCTTTTTTTTGAGACAGTGACACAGTGGCACAGTGGCTTCCCAGTAGGTGCACTGGGACTAAGATAAATTACCCCTAGGTGTGAATGGCATCCTACCCATGGTGTATTCCTGCCTCACGCCCGGTGTTCCTGGGAGAGGCGCGGGCTATTTACTGTACTTGCACTGAGTAATTATTTCAAGTGCTCAGCACATTCCTCAGATGATCTGCGTCTGGAGGGTTTATCAGCACATGGATTAAATATTAACTCACACCAGTTCGTCTACTGAAGACTCGTCTCCCCTGCTCTTTATGGTGCATTGACACACGTCGAACACCGGGGGAGCTATGTGAGGATGCTCTTCTTATCCTTCATTTATCTCACTATGTTTACATGATGTTGTGTTAGCCGAACCTTTAAAATACATGTACTGTATGTAAATGTTAGACTGACTGAAATCGTACTAAATTGTACTTCTCAAAGTCAGACAAGCACAATGGGGTTGGTGGGTGGTACGACTTTATTGTCATTGCAGTGTACAGATACTCAGCAATGAAACGCAGTTTAGCATCTACAGTGAAACCTCGGATTGCGAGTAATGCGGTTTGCGAGTGTTCCACAAGACGAGCAAAGATTTTTAATAAATTTCGACTTGGAAAACGAACAAGTCTTGGTTTACGAGTATCATGTATCACGCATGCGCTTCTTGTTTTGACGCCGAGCATTTTTTCTCTCTCTTGCGCTGCGGAATTGTGGGTAATCGTCTCCCCTGCTGGGTCTTAGTGCGCGTCTCTTACTGGGATAATCAACATCTGTGCACGCGGATCCGTGCACTGTTTACTATTACACTGTGACTGTGTGTGTGTGTGTGTGTGTGTGTGTGTGTGTGTGTGTAAAACACATTTTATTTTGTGTCTGTATGTCTGTGTGTACAGCGTGTAAAGCAAAAGCAAGTCTCATTAGAGAGGTTAAAGATCCATTTTCTCTCTCTGTATCAGTCTGCTCTTTGTGTCTGTGCGCGCGCATCATTGGACACCATGCCCCACACACACACTCTTTCTTCTGCTCTACACAGAAACACTGCTCTGTCGCGATTCTTTGCAGGTAAAGTGCAGTTTAATTTGTTTTATTTTTACTTTACAGCAGTGATTCCGTTCAATCGAGTGTCATTAGAGATATTTCTTGTTTATTTTTCCGATAAAACAGTTATTCCATTGTGTGTGTGAAAAGAGTGGAGGAAGGGTAACTGTGTAAGACGAGAAGGGGGAAGGGGGAGAGGGGAGGGGGGAGTAATTTATTTTTACTTTTTTTTAAAGGTAAAGTGGAGGCTAATTTATTTTATTTTTACTTTATATTTTGTATAAATTATTTTTATGTTGTTTTTTTTGTATATGTTATTTATGTATATATTTCATGTATGTTATTCCTCTTTTGGACACTGTGCATGCTCCAGAGGTCATGTGACACACTTCTACAAAGAAGTTGAACAAAATGCAGAACAGAGTGTCCTTCAGATAACACCATAACCAGGAGAGATAGCGTGAATCTCGCTTATACAAAAAGTAGTGTATACCATGGACAAAATGTACCGAGCTCTAAAATTGTCTGTGTTTTACTGCTCGGCGTGCTATTCCTCGTCAGCTGACGTGTTTGAGTGTTTGGTGACGTAATAGGTCAACTGGGAAAAGGCCAACTACAGACAAGCTGAAAGGGGGCATATTGCCACCTGTTGTGGTGGACTCTGACATACTTTGCCCAATAATTCGACTCTCCTGCCATGCTTGTATAATGGGACAAGGACAGCAGTCCAATTAAATGACCTAGGCCAGGGGTTGGCAACCTTAAACACTCAATGAGCCATTTGGACCCGTTTTCCACAGAAAAGAAAACACCGGGAGCCACAAAACCCCTTTTGACATCTAAAATGAAGATAACCTTTATGCTATGTATATATAAAAAAAAAAACTATAGTGTGTTGCATTTATGAAATGAACTGCTACAGAGAAAACTAATTTTATTTCTGCATGCAACAAAAACATTTTGAACTGGGTTGACGCTGGGTTGAAGGTTACTTTCAAATAAAACACTCCATGTCTATTTGAGTCCTCTTCGTATTTATGAAATAAAAAGCCGGACTTAAATTATCCACCTGCAGCAAACTAAAAATGCCATCTGCTTCTGTGCAGTCAGCTGTCAAGCTGAATGAAACCGGGGCTCAATAACCCTGGTTCCACTTAACTGTGCATGTAAACCTACTGTGATCTCAGGTAGACTGATCTCCAAACTTAGCAAACTAGGACATTCCCAATCCAACTGCCACTTCCTGACAAATCAGTTGTAACCTATTAAATTAGGTCCCCATCTTTCCTTCACTGTTACGCCAGTGGCAGAAAGGAGTGTGTGTTGAGCACAAACTTCTCTACACGCTATACACTTATGACGGCGCTTCTCCCATTCTACTAACATCGGCTACTAACACATTGACAGAAGACACAACTTTGGTTGGACTTACCTTAGAAATTGGGAAGAGAAGAGAGAGCTTACAACAATGAAGGCCAAAGACTGGCAGTTCAAAGAACAATTTTGTCCTGAAGCCCTCAAAACAATAGAACTCATTATAGACAGGAAGTACAATGCCCCTGCTCCATTACACATCAATGGAGACTGCATGAAACCTGCTTTCAGGTTCCTGGGTACAAACCGATCATCTCTCCTGGACCACTAAACCCACAGCAGTAGTCAAGAAGGCACATCAACGACTCCACTTCCTCAGAAAAAAACAACTTGCACAAACAGCTGTTAGTGTCCTGCTACCGTTGCCTCATCAGGAGCATGTTGATGTTTTATTATATTACTGCATGATACAAGGACAGCAGCGAATCGGCAGCAGACAGGAAATCCCTGGAAAGGGTCGTCGGTGCCTCCCTGAAAAACATCGGCTGCTCACTTCCCTCCCTGAAAGACTTCTTCAGCTCTCAACCAAAATGCTGAGAAGATCCATGGCACCCTGGACATCATCTGTTTGACCTACTACTCTCTGGCAGACACTTCAAGTCTGTCACGTCAAGGACAAACTGACTTGATGACAGCTTCTACCCCAGAGCCATACATAACTTGAACACCACGTAACACTGACACAGACTGTTAGGGACCATCTGCCCTACACACTTACTCACTTATGGTTAATTTTACACACCCAACTGCACTTTAGTACATGTTTATTCCCAGCTACACTTCCATCAGGGCTTTTCTATCAAAATGGATATTCAAGGGCCGATGTTTATATAGATGTGAGGCTGATGAACTTAAATTTCGATAAAGGATTGTCAAATAATAATAAAAATTTGGAAAGTAGTACAATATAAGAACTACAGACAGAAAATAAATAAAACATTGCTGTAGCACAAATTTCCAACCTGAAAACATTTTACTAAGGCATCCAAGGTGAATGAAAAGAACGATCTCAGCTTCATTTATACGCAAAAATGATTAAATCCACATCCAGCTGGGGTTCTTTGAGAGAAGCGTCCACACAGAACGTTTATAGAACGCAAAAAATCTTTCTACCAAAGCGCAAAAATGTGTTGTTACTTACTGTAACAAGGGAGACGGTTATTTAACATTTAGGTCAGTGTTTGGTTACAGTTTCCCACCATGGGAATGTCTTGAGGACTTATGCTTTCTCGGTAACATGACAAAAAACAAACAAAAAAGCTTGCCATATTACTAAGAAGTCCTCAGAAAACCAGAAGTCCTCTTTTTAAAAACCACTTTTTGTAAGTGGCCGGTAATGGAATGGCTGTTTATAGCTGCTATAATGTTAGTATTAAGAGGAACTAACTTGTCTTCTGGGTGTTCCGTATATAAACGGAAAAAATGTACCAATTGTTAAATAAACCAGATCAAAAGGTCAGCAGTTCAACCCCCAGCTCCACTACGCTGCCACTTTTGAGCCCTTGAGCAACTCTGTCCACTCAAGGGACACCATGTCAGGGCTGACCCTACGCTCTGACCCCGGCCCCCCAGCTGTTATGTGACGAGAGAGTTTCACTGTGCCGTAATGTATATGTGAGAAATAAAGGCTCGACTTGACATGAACATTAATCATTGATAAACGCAACAAAACGCTCAGTCAGTGGTTATTTACTGCTAACAGCCCACACAATCGTGTTTTATTCCCTATATAATATTTCAAAAGAATCTTTAACTGTGTGGACTCTCCATGACAAAAACGATGAAGAAAATACTGAATAAAATGCGAAACATAAACCGTTTGCAAATCTAGAAGTTCTTACCTTAATACTCTGTTTTCAAAAAATCTAGTAGTTCTTTCTTTAATACTGTTTTTTTTTTTTTTTTAACATGGCAACTCGATGGGACTAGACGGAGCTAGATAATATGGCAGTGTTCAGTATTTCAGGAAGAGACATTAGTGTGAGTGTCCATGTCTGAAATTAGTCATTAAATACAGCATGGTTCCCGTTTACGAATTAAGATCATATTTTCATCCATTAGTTTCATGCTTTCTTTTATATCCTGTTTTCCCGCTGTAATTAACGCCTGACGTACTGCAGTAAGTACAAGCTTTATAGTAAATTGTTTGAAATTTAAAGCCACAAATGTAAACCACTTCTGTATGACTCAGCGCACATTACCTCCCCTTTTTTCCTTTGAAACAGAGCTCATCGATGAGTGGTTCCCGTTGTCCTCACGGCATAAAGTTGTTATTAAGGATACTTATTGCTTCATTTATATAAAAGATGACAGCATCACCCAGCAACAGACAAAAGAGAGAGAGAGAGAGTGAGGGTATACAACTCATACCATTCTCATTAGTCAGATTATCAAATCAAAGACTAGTTAAATGGAAGTGACAAGTCAATCGGTCTGTAAGAGTGTATTTACCTGTCACTGAGCAAGACACTGAGTCATCATAATACTGGTGTGTTATTTTAAGCAAGGCTCACTCAGTGAAATCTGCAGCCTTATACAGTATATGTACACATCCAGTCAAAAGCTTGGACACGCCTTCTTCTTCAGCTGATATTATTATTTTTCAGCTGATATTATCAACATTACCTCAAATGCAAACATACTGTATATTTATATACAGTGGAACCTCGGATTACGAGCATAATTCGTTCCGGTAGCGGGCTCGTATTCCAAAACACTCGTAAACCAAATGTAATTTTCCCATAAGAAATAATGGAAACTCAAATTATTCG
>JAQMYG010000017.1:13521217-13538187 GCA_030014215.1 Clariallabes teugelsi
ATTTATGTTCCTCACAGAAAATGAGCCAAGGCCAATAAATCTCAGTTTGAAAAAATAAATTATTTTAATAATTTTTTTAAGTTAAAAAGTGAAAACGGGTCCCACAGACCCGAAGACCTTATAAGGGTTAAGTGACACTGATGTGCACATGTGGGATGTAGGATTTGTGTCTAATATTTCCATCTCGCCCTCCCTCCCTCCCTCCCTCGCTCTTCCCTTTCTGTCTCCCTGTATCATGTTTAGGACATCGATGAACTGATGCACACCGACAGACCAGACTGGCAGAGCGTCATGCAGTATGTCTCTCAAATCTACAAGTACTTTGAGACTTGACACTTTAATGAAGGAATGGCAAGTGGAAGGCACAGAATCCCAGAAGCACTTTCTGCTCATTTCGTTCCACACACACGTGCATCACACGGTACATGCAGACGTACATATATATAGATTTGAACGCTCCTCATATATATATATTTATATTTATAAATATTTATAAATATATATATATTTATGTATATATAAATATACAGAATGAGAAAAAATTTTATACACACCACAGGAAAAGAAAAACTTTACAGAGTGTGTAAATATTATATTTATATAATACACATCATACTACTTTTCGTTTCCTGAAGTGTGTATACTGTACGTCCATTTGGCTGACTCTGTATATACCGTAGACTTGAACGCTCCTCATACACACACACGTCAGACGGAGCTCACAGCAGCGTCACACTTTCAAAATCCTTCCCTTTTACATATTTATATATTCTCTAATGGGAACAGACCAAAAAAGTGATTTCGTCTGGACTCTGGACTGTGTTCTTGTTTCAGCTCGCTTGAAGTAGTTATTTTATTGTTTTTTTGTTTTGTTTTTGTTTTCCTGCGTAAAAGCACGGTACAGGTATTAGTGTTATGCTGTTTACAGAGAATGGATTACTATCCGTTGTATTTTTAAGAAAACTATTTTTGAATCTTGCGTTAATTCCTAGGCACAACTTTAGCAGACTGTAGAAGGCTCGGTTATTTTCTCTACCCTGGTTAACAAGTATTAATCTTAAGAATTAAGATATTTTTCTGCCGAGTCATGCTGGGTGTATATAGTACACATAGATGTAATTGAGGTGATATTTAACGCTAACAGTTCACTACTCCATGCCATATGTCTGTACACTAAGACACATCGTGAAGGAAATAAACACGACTGTGTCCCTGTCTCTCTTTTATTTATTGGCACCACTGATCTATTTTGTCCGCATTGCCAAGTTCTCCTGTCTGAAGGATTTCAGTTTTGCCTGGTGAGATGAATTTATGTCTAGATGTTCTCTGTCTATGTTCAAGTGTTCTTAATTAAAAATAAATAAATAAATAAGGAGGTTATGGTAAATTTGTCACTGAAAGTGTTTTGCTCTGTCACTGCTGATGAAGCTTGCACCACACAACAGGAGAGAGAAGAGTTGCGATGACACCCAGTTTTATAAGTCTGCAAATGCTCATTAAAACATGAGTGATGGGAGAGGAAGACGAGCACACGAGAGCAAACTAGAACGTGTCCTTCTCAATTCAGGATCCACTACACATGTTTCTAGAGAAGTCAGATTTCACATGTGATTACCAGTGAAAAATATATTCAAATTACAGATCAACTCGCACGCAAACACCTGACAGCTTCTGGGTAACCTGATACATACACCGCCTGGACAAAAAAGAAAAAAAATGTCACACACACTAATATTCATTCAGTCACCAATGTGGTGTCCAGTTCATGTGTGAAAATGATTCCTCATGTCCCCACAACCGCTCTCTCACAACTGGAGTCCTGGAATATGCCTGTGACATCAAGGAAGAGAAAAACTCCATATGTGATAATCTGTTCATTCAGTACATTCAGGTCGTCAGCTGACTTCATTTTATTGCCCCATAACGTTGCTAAGCCTAGATCTGACCAACTGAAACAACCCCAGATCATAACACTGCCTCCAGAGGCTTGTACAGTGGGAACTACGCTTCCCTTCTGACCCTGACACACATATCACTCTGGAATAAGGTCAGTCTGGACCCATCAGACCACATGACCTTTTTGCATTTCTCCAAAGTCCAATCTTTATGTTACCTAAATCTTTTTTTTTTTTCCTGATTAGTTTCACTAACAAGTGGTTTTCTTATGGACAGACAGCTATTGAGTCACAATCTTGAGACTTCCCGTCACATTGAGTGTAAATGGAATTACTCTTACTTTAACTATTAAACACAGCTATATATTTCTACTGTGATTTTTCTTTTACAATGCAATTTTACCAAGCATTTACTGTAATTGATCTCGGTTCACTTTCTTTTCTGACCATAGTTCAAAATGGTTCAGCACTATATCCTTCCAGGTTGTTATAATGGCCTGGACTGTTCTTAACCCAATTCCATTCCATAATAATTTCAATTCTCCGTAGTGGTTGTCTTTACATAATGTGGGCCAAAAATTTTACCCTTCAGAAATGGCTTTTTTTCTTGCCTAGGCAGTCTATATTAATCAAGAGGGGGGGGGGGGAATCACATGGATGTACTGTAAATGAAAGTAGATACAGTAAATGAATCATGTGTCTAAGAAAATCACATTAGATAAATTAATCATTAGATTAATAATATATACAGTATATACAAAAATATATGGTTTTTTTCTTTTTAGCATTCATTACAAATAAATAATGGAGGAGAAAGTGTCAAAATAATATGAAAATGAATAAATCAGGTTATAACATTTTTATAAACATTCTGTGAAAAAATACCATGAGGAAAAAAAGTCATCATTCAGATAAATTAATTGTGGAGCGACACTTGTATGTCTCACTCTTACTCATCGTCTATACCACTTTATCCTGTATAAAGGAGACTTAGGGCACAAGGCTGGGTACACATCCATCCCAGGGCGCGCGCACACACATACACGTCAAGCAATTTGGGAAAACGCTAATTAGCCTAATCTGCATGTCTTTGGACTGTGGGAGGAAACCGGAGGAACCTGGAGGAAACCCATCATGCACACAGACCCCGAGATGGGAATCGAACCCGGACCCTGGAGGCGCAGGGCGACAGTGCTGGAGCCTATCCCAGGAGACTTAGGGCATGAGGCAGGGTACACCCTGGACAGGGTGCATCGCAGTCACACACTACAGTACTGGCAATTTAGGAACACCAATTAGCCTAATCTGCATATATTTGAGATACACACCGAGCACGGGGAGAACATGCAAACTTGGGAATTGAGCCTGGCCGGGAATCGAACTCAGACCCTGATGAAACCTAAATGCTCTAGTCAAAGACAGAACAATTTCACACACAATGCAGAATGAAATGCAGAACACTTTGTCATTAGAAGTACTTCCCTCTCTAAATATTCTTCGAAATCTTTTTGAGTTTCATGTGAAGGAAATATGTACATGTTTTGCATAGTTTTGTGAATGTGTGTGTGTTTTGGGGTATTTTTTAAAAGTGTTTTATGTGAAACTTAATGTGCTGCCATTTTGGCCAGGACTCCCTGGTAGAAGAGATTTGGATCTCAATGGGATTTTTTTCCCCCTGGTAAAATAAAGGAACAATAAAAAAAACACACACACAAATTGAAATTGTTATTCATTTAATCTGATAATATTCATGAATTTATTCAAATAAAGTAAATGAATTTAAATCCATCATGTCAGAAGAAATGAATCACACAAATTCACGCCGTGTGTGTGTGTGTGTGTGTGTGTGTGTGTGAAATTATTCCTCTTTGACTGGATCATTTGGGTTTCATCAGCTTCTATTCATCAATAAACCCACCAGTTTGTGTTTCTGATGAAGCTGAACTGAAAGCATTTATAGCTGTTTTTCCAGTCTGACCCACTTCCACGGAGTTCTACGTGGGAATCTTTACAGTGCATCACTTTTTCTTTCTTTCAGCCCACACACACACACACACACACTACAGACTGTTGTTTGCGGTTATATAATTAGACTGTCCAACTTGGCTGGGGTTACTACAAACTACCCTCGGTGGGCGTGTCCGGGGCCGGTCAGGGGGGCGTGTCCCCGCGCTGTCTGTCACGCGAGGCGGGTGATGGACGCGCATTTCCTGAGCGCAGCTGCACGGAGCAACATGAGAGCAGAAACAGTGAGAGGGTGAGAAGAAACTCCGACAAAGTGTGTGTGTGTGTGTTTTTTTTCTTTTTTTTTTAGTTTTCTTCTGGACATTAGTTTGTACTAAGTTTTGTTGTTGTTTATTAGATGGCTGTAGAGGGCGGGGCTGGGAGATGCTGCGCGAGCTGCTGCGCGAGCTGCTGCTGTTTGTCCTGAGTGAAGGCGGCTTTCCGGCGGCGGCGCGCGCTGTGTCTCCTCGCGGAGATGAATACTTTCTACATCACCATTGAACTGATCATCGCTGTGCTGTCCATCGTCGGCAACGTGCTGGTGTGCTGGGCCGTCTCCATCAACTCCAACCTCAAAACCGCCACCAACTACTTCTTGGTGTCCCTGGCTGTCGCGGATATCCTGGTCGGCTGCCTCGCCATCCCCTTCGCCATCACCATCAGCATCGGGCTGCCCTGCGACTTCTACGGCTGCCTCTTCCTCGCCTGCTTCGTCCTGGTGCTCACTCAGAGCTCCATCTTCAGCCTCCTGGCGGTGGCCATCGACAGATACCTGGCTGTCAAAATCCCACTCAGGTGAGACTCGACTTTCTCCCTCATCCAGCCTCACATCGTGGTGCACGTGCTTCAGAACATGTGTCTCACAATGTTGCCAAAACTTCTTTGATCTCTGATGTTGAATTAGAACCATTTAAACTTCTAAACTCATTCATTCATTCATTCATTCTTTTATTCCACTTTATTACATTTTCGAATCTGAGCGGCGTGTGATGACACTTTTCAAAATTCAGTGTTTGCTTTTTTATTTGTATAGCGCTTTTAGTGATGCTCATTGTCTCAAAAGGAAATCGAAAGAAAATCATAGAAATGTGTGTGAATTATGTATGAATCAAACTTAAAAGACTTTGGTGAAGGAGAAACAGATCGAAATGTGATAAGCTCCTCACTCCTCAGGCACAAGTTATAAACCTTTGGCCACAAGAACTGATCTTGATCAGAGAAAGGCGTGTTTGCTCTTCTGTCTTCTCTATTCTTCTCTGGTTAGCCCACATGACTTCAGCTTCACCCACTCAACACCAAATTCCTTGTGTGTGTGTGTGTGTGTTAACATACGTAGCCAATAAGTCTATTCAATTACAGTTTTACTTGTGTGGCGCTTTTAACAATAGTCATTGTTGTGGAGCAGCTTTACAGAATCAAAAGAAAGTTAGGGAAATGCGTGAGGAAATAAGTGTCTGAAACACTTCTGTAAGTGTACGGTTTGGAGCGACAGTTTATGTAACAGCTTCAGCTTTTGGGGAGACTTTTTTTGTCAAGTTTGTCAAAATAAAAAAAAAAGAAATCAGATTAATGTATGTGCTGTAAGATTTATGTATGCACAAGCTTTATTCATTTAACACACGTTATATTTTATCTGTGCGCTTTAACACATCAAACTGTGTATTTGGGTTTTTCTGATGTCAGGTAGAACAAAAGTTGTCATAAAAGTTACTTTTATAACACTGGGCAAATTTTACCACTATATAAGTATGACATTACAAAAATGTAGAACTCTCAAAATGAGCGTATTATTATTATTATTATTTTGGTCATAGAAACAGCTGAAAACAACCATAAAACCCATTATTATGTGTATCTGTGCTATTTCTTTGATTATGTGACCCATTGTTTTATTTTTTGGCTCAGTCATGTTGGTTAAAATGAAATAAAATTCAGTTCATGTTCATCTGTGTTTAAAAAAAACACACAGGAGAGCTGTACATTTCTGAATGTATCAGGACTGATGATGTTCCATGCAGAGACAGTTTCCTACTTTTTTCTGCTCGACATTGTTCTAAGGAAAGTTAAAAAAAAAAAACTCGGGTTAGTGTTAGTGGTGTCTGGTTCTGTTCGCTCTTCTATCACTCGTTTCGAAGTCGTGTGTGTCTGGGGGGGTTAAAAATAATCAAATATCATTTAAGGAAAACATTCTTATGATTGAGACTTTCAGGCCTCACTGTAGACCGCGCTCTATTTCGAGATGATGAAACACTGAGGACTTTTTTTTTTTAATGTAAAACTCACGTGATCAGATAAAAGCACACTGGCTGATAAGAGTCACAGTGCTGTAGGCGTCAGTAATCAATAGATTATCAGCACAGCCTGAAAGCTGTAATCATCAACAGGTCCTCATACATCCGCAGCTGTGTTCTGATGTCCTTATCCGCTTTAAAAGGATAACGATGCGACGCTTTAATCTTTGTGTATTAGGTTGAAATCTGATGTTTGGTTATTAATCGAGTGCAGATAATGTGCGAGTGCTGAGAGCGAGGACTGGAGCGAATTACACACACTTGGGCTTAATGAAGGTGTGTGCTTAATGTGTCGCAGTAACACCAGATGAAAGATGAAGCTTTTACATGAGCGTGCTGTATGAGCATCCAGACTAATGTGCTCTTCAACCGGAACTCGATTGGTCTTACTCGTAATGCCTGTTTATTGGTTCGTACATCTTCTGTGATTGATTTCTTTTTGTCCCAGCGGCTATCGGCAGTGCACACCACGCTCCTGAGTGTCAAGTGTCAAACTTTGCTTTTTAATCCATCAGGAGAAACGAAACTTATCGATGAGGGAAAGAAAAGGGATTTATCACTGACTGCTCGATGATGTTTTTTTTCTTTCCTTTGTTTTTTTTTCTTCTAAGAACCATACAGTACATAAAATCTGGATGGAAAGGAAAAAGTTTATCAGATGTCTGACTAATACATTTGAGACAGCAGGAATTAAAAAAAATTAAGCAGTAGCCAAGTAGTTATATAAAACTCACTCCATCTCCATAAGTCAGAGCTTCATACTGGTCAGGGATGTGGGGGATCCAAAATCCATCCATAGGGTGGAGGAGGAATGACGCAGGAATGCACGGCATTACATCACACGTTCTCATTCTCATCTAGAAGAGTTTTGACGGTAGTCAGTCCGCCCATTGGCTTGTTTTGAGGAGGTGGGGGAGAAAAAAACAAAACCAAAACTGTGAACCCAAAGGGGGGAAACCGACATAACACCCAAAAACGTGTTTGTTTTTTTCCATTCCATTAAGAAAGCCACACTGGGCACGGTTCTCAGGTTGCTCATAATTTCTGTTGTAAGTGAAACTGAAAAGTGCAGTCTTTTTTTGGTTTCTCCTCAGATGAGTTGCTTCTGCAGCTGCATGCGTAGGATGAAAAAGTGCGAGACCCTCCTAGTGTACACGAGTTAGCGTCTTCATTTCCCTCTTTTGTTTCAGACTTACTTACTTGTGAGGAGTACTTTGGGATTTTGGATAATCTGAACATGTGCTCTGACGGGAAGCAAACTCCAGAGTTCCCACCACACTCCTTTATGGTTTTCATTTAGCACTAAAACCACTGCGCGACTTTCTCATTCGCTCGGCCACCCACTTGCTCGAACACAAAGCCCGGGGTAGTGCATGGCTGCTTGCCTGGCGTCTAGGGACTCCAGAACTGAGGGCTAATCCGAAGCATGGACTTGCATTCCAATGTTCTTCTATTATTGCACACAAAGCGAGCTGCGCGGTGGAGGAGGGTCGGTGCGATGCCATTTTTTTTTTTTCAGATGTGCAGAACGGTCCCTCTCGCATCGCTCCGCAGGAAAACTGCCCAGAGACTGAACAGTCCCGGGGCAATTGCTTTATGTTGCTCTCGCAGATTAAACATGATCTTGGGAATTATATTGTACCACAAGGTGCCAACTGACCCGGTTTATTATTTATCACCCTTTTAAATAACAAAACAAACATGTAACATTCATTTGGGTTTTGTGACATTACAGAAAACATGGTTGAAATATATGATGGGAAAATCCCAGTTGCGGGACAGCAAGTTCCAAACGATGGCTCTACAAACTGGACAACTTTACCACTTATTTTTATGACATATCATAAGTACGAAGCAGATTAAAAGCGTGTTAGTTGACAGTTGCGGATACGAACTTTCACAGACATTCAGCCTTAAGATTGTTTGACTCTCCTGTTGTTTTTGAACCACAGAATCTCCCCCAGGTCTGCATCACTTTTATTCTCACCTCCCTGTGGAAAGGGGCGGGGTCATGCAGGAAGAGACCACTCCTATCAGGATAGAAGTGTTTCATTGTTTCCCATACATTGATTTATTTTTTTTCTGCCGGTCGGCAAGGATATCAACATTGACTACCACATATTGATTATCTATTTTCTTTACTATTTAAAATGGGTAAAACCTTATTTGATTGTACAGCACATTGATTCACTCCGTGCTCTCTCTCTCTCTCTCTCTCTCTCTGTCTCACACACACTCCAACACACTAAACACCTCTGCACTAATTTACCCCTAAAAGTGATGCACTCGCATTAACACTTATAGTCTATTTAGCTTCTTCACATCCGTTTTTTTCTTCTTCTTTTTTTTAAGCAAGCGTGTAAGAAGCTAATATCAGCGTACAGCTAGTTAGCATGGCCGTAGATAGCTGCGAGTCAATATCGACCGCTCGTGCAAGTGGACGAGGTTGATGTTTGTTCTCAATCCGAGAACTCGACAAGGTCTGATTAGGCGCGAACACAATCTGAACCAGCAACGTAAACTTAAAAGAAAACACACGTGGGAAAGCTGAACGGTCCAAGCAGCGGGAGGAGTTCGCTTGGTGGGGGTTTCCTCAGGATACTCCGGGTTTCCTCCCACAGTTCAAAGACACGCATTTCAAAATCGCATGTGTTTGTGTGTGCTTGTATACCACAATGAGTTGGCACCCCATCCAGGGTGTACCTTGTATTGTGCCCTGATTTTCCTGTATTAGGCTTCATATCCCCCGTGACTCTAAGCGGTCCATATACAGTAAAGGATGGAGGGGTGGATGGATGTGTAAACTCTTATCATTGAATAAAGTAGACAGTGAAACGCCCACGCCCCCCCTCCACTTTAGTGGTGACAGATGACTCATCTGACCAGATCAGGTTTCACATCTCTGTTGAGCAGTGCTTGTGGTTTTTGCACCTGTGCGTAAGCGTGGAGGACTAATGACTAGCATCACGGCTATTAAATGTGGAAAAAAAGAAATAAATTATAAACCCCCAACTTTAACCACTAATGTCTTCCACGTAGCCCTGAACGCTGAGATCACGTTTTCCCCAGTTCTTACTGAAACACGGCCACCCGAGCAGCCTCTGTTGACCGAAGCCTCAGTAACGAGCCATCCTTCAACGATCTAAAAGCGAGACCGGCTGCTCAGCAAAATCTTTTTGTTAGATTTACTCCGCTCAGCATTTCTATGCATATCACAGAGCTGTATATAACCTGATGATTGCTTAATTGTATCTTCGAGGGCTTCTTTTTTTTCCTTTCGAAACGCATGCTACAGTACATGAACAGGAGATTTTCTAAAGATGCTTAAAATATAATTGAATGAAATAGAAAACAGACAGACAAACGATAGTGGTGGTAACGAGGAGTCACACATACTGTACTGTACACAGGGCCATGGGTGAGGAACTGGGATGCGCGAGGTGGAGAGAAAGTGCCGGACAGTCGCTAATGTCCGCTGAGAATGTCCGTTGCTAGGTTGTTGTTTTTTTTTCTTCTTCAAATAACGTCCCTATCCGTGTTTACACGTAACCACAACCACAACTCTCACTTTTTCTCCCCCAGTATCTCACTTATTCTGCCTTTATGACTCATTAGTAAGGACATCTGAACTGATTAGCCAAACGTTAGCGTGCCAATGCGACATACAGTACAGTACCACATGTTTCTCAGTAACATATAAATGAACGGAACCGAAAACCTTTCCAAAGCTGAACAATTTCTTCCCATAACACAATAAGCAATAGCAACAAAGTGAGATAATGTTATCCAGTTACAGGTCTGAGTCAGTCACATCCTAAATATGAAAGTAGAGGAGACGAGAAATCACGGGATTGGATTTCCTCATGACAAAAAAAAAAAGTATAAAAAGTTCATGGCAAAACTTTTACTTTCGAAAACATTTCCAGTCCTAATAAAACAGCCCTGCTACTTCGATGTAATTTATGATGCAGTAACCTTAACAGCTGGGTTTATATCAGATGGAAACCAGATGCTCCCAAATCTTCCAATTCAGTAAGAACTCTGAGAAATTCTCGTGTCGTGTCTGGATTAAAAGTTGCATCTGAATGCTGTGGAATTTCAGAATACATAAACTAAAAGTTGCTTGTTTATTGCATTTTAATCATTGGGAAGCGTGCAACATCGAAGCGTTCTCATCCATGCAGCCATCAGGAACACAAAGTTTTGACAGTTTAGTTTTTTTCCCACATCATTCTGTTTGTAGCTCTGCGGCACACTGACATGGTGGGCTTTAATCAAATGTCACTTGTTAACTGGTAATTAATAACTACCAACGTTTTTATCGTGTCCTGAACACTTTGGTAAATCTTAGAGGTTCTTGATAATATTTCTTAAAATGTTTTGAGAGTGACTTTGTCATGATGAATAAAATAATAATAATAATAATAATAAGACCATGTATGTATGTAATTTGGTGAAACCTTGGTGGACACCTGCACATCATGGCCATTTGTGGGTTTTTTTGTTTTTTTTTTAACATCCCATTTCAGATTTAGTCCTGCTTTACTGTTATAATAAGCTCCACTCCTCTGGGACGGCTTTCCACTTGATTCTCGATCGTGGCTGTGGAGATTTTTACATTGAGCCACAAAAGCCTTAGTGTGCTGCAGTCGGTTTCTTTTACAACTGTGTGCTTCCAACTTTGTGCAAACTTCGCCTGGGGAAGCCTGACATGTTCATATGTCTGCAAACTTTGGTCATAGTTTTGTTACCTAACAGCTCCAGGATCCCAGGTTCGATCGTGTTGTCTGTGCAGAATTTTGCATGTTCTCACGGAGCCCGTGCATGTTTCCTGAAGTTTCTCTGGATTCCTCGCAGAAATATGTAGGTAGGTATATTGGCAAGTCTAAATTGCCCCTAGGTGTGAATGAGCGTGAGATAATGGCGTTCAATCCTTACTGTAATTATCTGATTTAAGCCATGTGCATGTGTAGCACAAACGCCAAAGCCAACGCAAACCTGATAATCACTTAGTGAAGATGAATGAACAATTGAATGAATAAATGCAAATATTATTTGGAATGGGATTTTTTTTTTTTTTACTGTATTATTTTGTTATTGTTGTGATTTCTGGTCATGGCATGGGTTCGGCCATGTTGCTACAGTATTGGCGTTCATTTACAAATGCATCACAAACATTGACATATACAAACGTGTTGGTGAAAAGTATGAAGTGTAATTATAAATTATGTAATGACAACTCAACATAGTGTTATATTTTTATTAGTATTAGTAGGTATGGTATTATTAGTATTATTTGGGCAAATGTTTGAGTTAAACATCCTTCTTTATAGTCAAAGGCAAAGGAAAATGTCTTAATACTGTCTTAAAAGGAAAAAGTTTTAATACTGATGTCACTGTTGACCTTTAGGTTCCGGTAGCTTTTTTGCAGCACCCTTTTAATATCTAGTGTATCTGATGAACCTCATGGTAGCAATATGGGGCTTAAAAGCAACCAATAATAAAGACAAGTCACTAATGCTTTTAGATTTTAACCTACATCGGACAGCTCAGGACATAATCAGATTTTTCTTGAAGCTGAAAGCCAGAAGCTGCTGGAAGAACAGTAGGTATTCACTGGAGAAGGGCATTATGAAATGTGGTCCATCAGAGAAACTGCTGGCTATTCATCTAAAGCACTCAATCCTCCTAATGTTGAGCACTGAGTCAAACCAGAAGCAGAGCGGAGGAGGGAGATGGAGAGGATGGGTGAGCGAAGGGGACTTGGTTGATGGGGGGGTGATGACTATAATCATGCCGTGACTCATGCATCTTCACTCACTTGTAGGGAAAGGGAAAGAGAAAAGAAGGAACAAAAGAAAGATGAGGGGCTGTAAGATTCGTGTCTTGAATTTACTGCCATTTGGAATTGAACTTTTATTGGATGGACATGATCCATTGAAGCCAACTATCTCAAACAAGACCAACAAAATAGCTTAGGCTTAAAATGAATTTGAGTTCAATGTGATCTTGAATTGGCCTTGACCTGTTTCAGAGTCATGGTCCTGGTCTTGACAACCTTGGTCTAAAATACAGCTTGTAGGAACCATTGGAAATGGAACATGGAAAAAGCTTAAGGGCTGCATTAAAGACGACTGGTGGAGACTTACAGTTCGTACCACATGATATATACAACTGATTCTGTTCCAGTGATCAGTGTGGAGGTTTCTCTTACTTATAGCCCTCTGGACAGTTTCTGTTCTTGGGGAAGAGAAATGCAGTGTGAGAATTAGTTGAGACTTGAATAATGCATCCTAATGCATGATTTACTCCATGAGTGTTGGCAGGCTTGGCACGGTCAGAGATGAATTGCCCTGTGCTGAAGAGTTTGGGTCATCAGTCTGCTCTCAGTGTGTACAGACCTGAGACTGATTCTTCTGTGCAAGTGGCATCTCTCCAAAAAAAGAAAAAAGAAAACGTTGATTTGCACCGGCAGTGGATGTAAGAGCTTACTAATGAACACAGTGTTTCTTGATGTTCTTTAGTAACGTGGTTAAATTATAACCTGTACGATTTAAGAACATTCAAACCAAAGACATCTGTTTGGTCAGGGAAGAACAGGAAAGGTTCTGCAGTAGAGATTATCCTTCACTGGCCGAGCCACTTCCTCTTTACGCACATTATTGTTTAATCAGATGGTTGTTTTTTTAAAATCTTTTCCTATTGGTCTAAAAAAATGTTAAGGTCAAAATAGTCAGGGTTGCATTTGCAAATAAATCAAGACTGTTAATAAAACTAAAGGTAATGATCAATAATAATCCTGAACCTAAAGCTTCCTAGGAATCCAACAGAGCCATAAGGGGTCAGAGGGGTTTCCTTGTTTTTGTAAAACTGCACACATTTCACTCATCTCTCTCTCTCTGTGTACAGGTATAAGGAGCTGGTGACAGGAAACAGAGCCAGAAGGATCATTGCCATTTTATGGATTCTATCATTCATCATCGGCCTCATTCCATTTGCGGGCTGGAACAAGAAAGCCAGTGCTTGCAGTCTGAATAATAATCAGAGTTCGCAGAATTCCAGCGCATATAAAGGAGTAACGGCAGAAGCAAACCAGAGCTGCGAGCTAAAATGCCTCTTCGAGAGTGTCGTGGACATGAGCTACATGGTCTACTTCAACTTTTTTGGATGCGTACTGCTGCCCTTGCTCATCATGCTGGTCATCTACGTCAAGATTTTCACGGTGGCTCGGAAGCAGCTGCGCCAGATCAAGCTCGGAAGCGTGATGGGCAACGGCGAGAGCCGCCAACACCAGCAACATCGTGGACTCCTGCAGCGGGAAATTCGTGCCGCCAAGTCGCTGTCCATTATCGTAGGCCTGTTCGCGCTGTGCTGGCTGCCCGTTCACGTCCTCAACTGCCTCACGCGGTTTGTCCCGACAGCAAAGAAGCCGGAGTCCATCATGTACGTGGCCATTATACTCTCACACGCCAACTCGGCCGTCAACCCCATTATCTACGCGTACCGCCTCCGCGAGTTCAGAAACACCTTCCGGAAAATTCTGGCACGCCACTTTCTTTGCCATCGGGAAGAGTTATACCTGAGCTCCAACGGAAGCACCGGGAACAGAGAACAGATTACCATGACCATTGATCCTCTGTTATAGGATCATGAGACACTGGAAATGGCTATATTTTAACTTAATTTAATCTTATTTTAATGAGCATGATTCAAAATATTGGGAGCATTGTTTACAGACCAGAGAATAACTGCAAGAATGTGGATTGCTAGGCTGTTCATGGCGACTGACAGGAAGTGTATTGGTGGCACTTTAAAAGCAGGTCTCTTTAGACCTTTTTTTTTTTTTTTTTTTTTTTTTTAAACATTGTTATTAAACTAAAGCAGAGGGCAAAATGCTCCTCGACCTAACACTACTAAAGACAGTAGAAATACAGGAAATATCTCATCACCCTGACACGACTAACACGCCTGAACAAAGTGTGCTCTTCATTCCAAGTCTTAAGGGACGGAAAACGTGCCTCTATACCTGGATAGAGGTTAAATCCTGGAGACGGACAATGACGACAGTAAACAAAGGGGACGGGAGAAATGTCCAGACAGCACCGAAGTGGGGAAAATATTTATTGTACATTTTTAAGTCTATAAGGAACTGCAACGAGTTGTGAAGGACACACAGCCAGACAGACTGGGGCTTCTAAAAAAACGGCTTCTAACATTTACCATGTCTTTTTAAAAAGTGTCATGTTGGAATTTTAAAGACCAATTTTAATTATTCTTTACAATTTAGGTTACTACAGAAAGCTCAGGAAAACCACGGGGGAGCGTCTTGGACAAATCCGGTGAAGGAAAACCGGGCTGGTTGCCGATTATTTTTATTTTGAAAGAGATAGCACTGTGTAAATGGTTCAATCAAGCTCATGCGTTGCTCTCATTCTGCAGACGTTACACTCTAGAGTTTGAAGTATTACCGTTCTCTCCAAGGTTCCTAAAGCAAGTCTGTTTGGACTCGTCGCTTCGTAAGTCATTAGAACAAGAGCGAAATTTCCACATATTTAAATGGTATTACGTCAATTTATACACAACTCCCACACACACACATCACACAGTCAGTCTCCCACATACTGTAGAACACACCAAGTGGTCCCAGCTGTCCTGGTGTTGGACTCGGGGTTATCGTCTCCCTCATGGGTGCGTCAGCGCTCCCGAGGGCCCGGTTTGTCATTGAATGTCCAAGTGCAACGAACTGCTGAGGCAGAGCAAAGAGCCTGGAGCAGAGAGCGTCTACTGCACTGAGATTTAACATCTGACGTTCGAGCAAAAAAAAAAGAAAAAGTGTCTGCGGCAAACATGATTTAAAGCGTCACCTCTGAGCTAGCAGCCTCCTACCTCTTTAACACGACATACTGTGAATTTTAGCCACTGTCCTTGACGACCGATCAGAACCATGTGACTATAAAAAAAAAACAGATTCAGAGAAGTCTAACTATTTTGCGTCTCGTGATTTAAGAATGGCGTTACGAAGTGAACGGATGACACTGAAGAATTTAAAATACTGAACGTTGTAATTTTTCGACAGAGAAATAAAACACAATTAGGCACCCTGTCACATTATAACGACGGGGTGGTGTGTTGCACATTACCAACGATGAATTATTTTAATTTATTAAAAAGATTAAATTTTTACTCCATCACTTAATTTATAACAGCTATGATTTTTTTTTTATTATCCTGTAACACACAAATAAATGCAGCTTGTCAAATAACCAAGAAACCACAAACTCCTCCTGGCTGAAGACTTTCCCATGTTGGGAAACTCTACAGCTTTAGTCTTATTACACAATAAAATTTACAGAGTTAACGGCTGCACAATCCGTTTGAAGCACATTAATATGAACCTTACAGCTGGAGGTGCTGCTATAGAGAATTAATCAACACCTTCTGACCAATCAGAATGGAGACTGATATAAGAGAGAGTTTCAATGGCGCTCCAAAAGATTAAAACCGTCACACTGACTTAAAAACAAAACAAAAACAACAATCAATCAATCAGTCTGAGTGATCAGCGAACACCCTGAAACGACACGACCACTCATACATGACACACGTATTCCAACAGACATCTGAGCAAAGCGAAGCAAGACGACGAGACTGTGGTTAAAATTAAAAAGCTAGTTGACGATTCGACGATGCAGCGAGGCAGGTGAACACGAGCTCTGGAAGTTCTTAACGAAACATTAAGCCTTTTAAATCTTTCTTTTATTACTACTTTCAAGGGCTAAACTGCAGGAATGTGCCAAAGTGAATGGACATTCCCATGGAGACCAATCTGTACTGCACTGTAGGGGTGTAAGCTGACATTTTATTCGCTTGGAAAAAATACATTGTGTACTTTTAATAACTTCGGTGAAAGCGTAAAAAAAATATATATATATAAATATATATTTACTTTTCAAATAAAATTAAGTATAGATGTTTAAGATCTACTCTGGCTCTTACAGTCCTGTCTACAGAAAGACAGAAACGCGTTTGGAGAAGTGTGTTTTTCGATGTGCTACAGTACAGTATTCGTAAACGCATACACTGTGGTTCATAATCGATGTTGAGTATTTGTGTTGACGTGTTATCACGATATGCTTGTCAGTTGTATGAAGCAGTACTGTTATTTAACGTTAATATGTATGTTTGGTGACTTATTTTGTTAATAAAAGTCCTTTATATATATAAAAAGAAAAACAATAAATCTCTCTCGTAATTGCTTTACAAGGCGTTAAAGAGAATCCTGGTGTAGCGTCAGACTTTAGACAAATACACAAGGCAGAAATACACACGTCTTAAAGAAGCGCCATGTTAATCTTTATTATTTAAATTTATTTTGTTTAAAAAATTAAAAATTAAAAAATAATACAAATTGGATTATTTATTTTTATGATGATGTTTTCAGTTTTGTTAAAGGATCTGTATGTTGTCCATAATGCTGTCTAAGGACGTGTATAATTACAAGTAAAACTCTCTAAATCCTAGTGTGCTTTGTTCAAACTCAAACACTTTTTAAGAGTAGCCGTAAATAAACCTAAAACGATCTGCTCTTCATTTTTATTATTTTTTTCCCCCGATTTTCTCCCTAATTTAGTCGTGTCCAATTCCTCCCCGACACTAGGGGGCTCCACATTAAGGCTGCTACTACCACTCAGCCGGGAGGGCCAAAGACTATCACGTGGTTCCTCCGAACCACGTGACGCCAGCCGACTGCATCTTTTCGAACTGCTCGCTCACGCACCGT
>JAQMYG010000017.1:13543721-13557685 GCA_030014215.1 Clariallabes teugelsi
AGTATTTCCATATATAACTTAAAAATTTATAAATAACATTACAAGAGAATATATGCATGACTGTAAAGAAAAAAAATTTAGTATAAGACAGACCAGTTTTCAGATGGAAACAAAAAACCTAAATGTACGCTGCTGGGATTTGCATAAAAATAGAAAGGAGCGAGTGTGACAAAGTTACCAGAAGAACTCATATATTCTCCAGCATGTTCAGTAAAACCTAACAGCTGCTTTACTTATAGTACTGTGTAAAAGTCTTTGGCACATACAACAATATAGCATAAGCAAAAAATGCATTTGAAAACATTTCTGCATAAAAGAAACTTCTATAAAGAGCAATAAAGAGTAATAAAATAAACAGTCAGTATTTGGAGTGAAAACTCATTGCTTAAAATCAGGAGTTTTACACACAGATTTGTGCAGTTGTTAGGTTTTACTGAACATGCTGGAGAATATGAGTTCTTCTGGTAACTTTGTCGTTCCATGCCTTCATTCGTTAGAAATTTCATCACAAGTCCCGGATTGACTTGAACGCCTCTTATAATACTCCGTAGACAAGCCTTAGTCATTTTAAAGTGCACTGTTCGTCAGAAATGAGGTTTATATACAGTATAATACGTCATCCCCGTTCCAGGAATAATATGTCTGAATCTCTCAGCTGACAAAGACACCAAACCAACCTTGCGCTTATTCATCGCCTTTCAACATCAACACAAGCCACAAACCCCTTCAGCACGCGGTCATATTTTGGGGATAGTGTGCGTCTGTGTGTGCGCGCGTGTGTTTGACGTAGTATGAAACACTTCAGGGAAGCACAGCAGCTGATCAAACATGTCTAAGACACAATCTCATACAGTTCTCACTGCAGAGCGGGGGGCTGAAAATGCACAACTGGTCCCTCAAGGCCCGCATGTTATAAGCACGAGGCTCATAATTCATTAATGACGGAAAAAGAAAAAGAAAAAAACATGAAGTATAAAGTGCGTCCGTGAGCGGAAACATGTTCAAAGAGCACGTGAACCGTAAACCCGACGCAGCCGAAAGAACATCAACACTGAGTGACTGTGTGAAATGACATCAACTGTCAGTGTAAAATTAGCGCTGTAATGGGGTTCGGCAGGCCCACAATGCTTTCTTGTTTTCCATAATTTAGTCAACAAAACCTCTAGATGACCCGAGCAGGCTTTTCTGCTCACCGAGCTGTGAAATCACTGGGTGCGTTCGGCTTTTAAATGAGACGCAATTTGTGTTAAACCGACAAAAAAATAATAATAATAATTTAATAAAAATACTCTTGAATGCTGTGAAAACACAATAACAATAAACACGATAATCTCCAACATAACCGACAGCAGGCAAAAGATCCGGCACTTGTGCTTGTATGAATTATTAATCAGCGCCACCGGCAAAGCGAGCGCCGCTCTGACACGAAACGCGCTCCGTTATCCAGCCGAACACCGCCAAGTTCGTTAGCCGTGCTAAATGACCTCCTCTGCACTGACTCTACAGAACTGAATAAAAATAAATAAATAAAAAAACCAAACCCTCCACTCTGTCAAAAGCGACACTTGGTTGTAGGTGATTCACCGGTGGAGTAATTGGAACTGTGGAGAGGGCAGAGTCGTCACTCATACGTGACTGGTGGAGGTGATAACCCAGGGTCGGCTGTTAACTGGAAGTCGCTTCACGGTCAGCAGCACACAAAGATTTAACACGGAGGCACCGAAACAAAACTCCTGTCCCCCGATCTTCTTTTTCTATTTACATGAACATATTACGGCGCAGCAGAGCTGTTGAACAGCGGCTTCTGATTCTGATCAGCCAAAGGGTGCGAATAGAATCGCAGGGTTTATTATTAGTAGACTCGGCTTAAATGTTAGCGTCTCTATAGTAACTGTTAGGTCCGTGTTGTGTTGTGTTAATCCTTAGTTGTACGCGTTAGCGTAGAATGTACCGTAATGTCTGGAATAAACACAAATGTGATCACGTGTTAAGTGAGAAGTGTGTCATGGTTTTACAATTAAAACCTGAAAAATAGTGTTTGTTTCTTTGTTAAAAATGAGATACAGACTTGTAACTGGGTAATATAACGTCACCGACGTCTAAACCCTCCGCCTCTCCCTCCCCTCCCCCACCCCAGCACATTAACTCCACAACATCATCATCATTCAGCTCGGCATTTCTGACGAAGAATCTCCAGTTTCTCGATCGCATGACTTTACTTTATTAATCGCAGCGAGCCCTGTCATGTTTTCTTCTCGACATGTCAAACAATAAAATTAAAGTCTCATGCGCAGCTCGGGTTTTGACAGCTTTTTTTTTTTCCTCCAGTCCTCAGTCTACACATCTGGTACACGACCACAACTTTCAGAAGACAGCGTTTCACCACCACTTTGCAGCGAGACGTCCTCCTTCTGAACCATTTCCCGTCCTTACACTTACACGTCTTCCTGTTTTAGTGTGCACAAATGGTTTCGTCCCTGAAGGCTTTTTTTTTTTTTTTTTTTTTAAACATCTTCACAACGCACTTGGTTTTGAAGCAAACTCATGAAAAGAGAAGCGGTTCCTGTGAGAACTGTTAAGATAATGTTGCTAAGAGTGGCAAGGACAGGAAGAAGGCGTCCTTCACACTGTGTGTGGTTTTCTCGTACTGTAGCTGCCTAACACTAAAAAAAAAAACAAGGGTGCTTTATTGCTGAAATATGTTCCCCAACAAAAACTTTACAGGCTTAGACGTGTCCATGGGTAGACAAATGCGTATTTGCTAAACAGGTTGATCTGAGTTTTCTTTACTGTTCATTATACCTACAGTATGAGGAGGATTTAACTCAACCAGGGACTTTTAATTGTGCAGAAAAACACAACAGAATTATGAGAGTAAAAACCACCTTTATATAATCTGTATATAATCCCCCTGTATACACTAATGCACTTATCCCAGTGTCTCACTAGTGCTTGGATACCTTCAAGGTAGAAAGTTTTGGCAGTACACCAGAGCCATGATCAGACTGTCTGAAACGCCGGCCTCCCGGGAACTCCTTTAACGGCCCAAACATGTGGAAAATGGCTTGGAGTGAGGTCAGGACTGTATGGGGGACGTGTTTCTGTAGTGTGCAAGTGGTGTTGGTGAACGATTGTGTGTGCGGTGCACACACACAGACAGATGCGTCTCTTCTGCAAGTTGAATCTGAATAGAATTTCCTATTTCTAAAAATAGAAACCCTTCTACTGTTATGACTTCATTCCTACAGGTAATCCATCACCGTCTCTACCCACAAACACCTCGTCTTGTCCTTGTGCCAGCAGCTGGGAGTGAATATTCCATATGAATCAGTTACAGACTCACTGTGATATAAACATGCTTCAGGCCTGAAAGGGAACTTGGCTTTAGTCCTACCATCCAGATACACACTGAGCTGCCTCTTGGGAGACTTAAATATAGTAAAAATGAAAAGAAAAGAAAAAAAAACTCCAGCACAGTCCACCTTATAGATGGGTGACAAATAATCCATCACTATCAGGCGGAGCAAATGCTCTGATGGTCCTCATGGGAGTGTCTCGCTGTGGGTCTGTGGGAAGTTGGAGGATTTACGAAGCAGGGATTCAGCTGGTTTGCTTTAAGGGAAGGGATCATGATCTCCGAGTCTCTCCAACCCAAATGAATCAGTGCTACATAATACGGACTCCGCTATGTAACCACAATGTGGAAAATCGCGCCCTCCATAAAACTGTTATGGTGCCATTTAGCGTTTCCTTTTCCTGTGCACCGAGCATGACTAAAGGATGTGAGGCAACCGGGGATTACGTCAGTGCAGAGAGGCCCAAATGGAAGAAAGCAGCATTTACAAGGTACGAAAGGATGAAATTTCTTCGATTGCTATATTTATACTTATTGGCAAGTCAACAAAAGGGAAGTTGGCGGAAAAAAAAAAAAACAAAGACTGGAACTGATCCAGACGCCAAATCCCATGTGTGTGTGCTTGTGTGTGTGTGTGTGTGTGTATTGCCTATTTCTAAATGTGTTAACATGCATACCTTAAAAAAAAAAAAAAAACCTGCACAAACATCATTTCCATAAACATTCTCACACTTGCACTTCTACAACACTCACTACGAGACGAATATTCCAAAAGACGCAAGTGCTTGGAAATTGCACTCGACTGGAGATGTTTAGGGTACGGCTTACACACAAGAGTGTTGATTGCGAAGGTGTAAGACTAGGCAGAAACGCTTTGGAGCACTTTATAGAAAAGAACATCCGCTGCCGATATGAATACAAATTCCTTTACGTACTTGAACCGGAGCTAAAAATCCACAGTGGAAAGGCTTTAAAGAGGACGGACGTGCAACAAGACATTGTATTGCTCCCGAGTGAGGGAAATGTAGAAATTTAGAAATCAAAAAGAGTTCAAATCAAAGTTCACCCATCAGTCCTTGAAGAGATGGGATTAGACTGCGAAACTGAAAAGATGTGAGACGTCACAGTCGGCACAGCCCAGGCTTTGGCATTTAAACAGTGTCTTTTTTTTTTCTTTCTTTT
This sequence comes from Clariallabes teugelsi, assembly GCA_030014215.1. Lineage (NCBI taxonomy): Eukaryota > Metazoa > Chordata > Actinopteri > Siluriformes > Clariidae > Clariallabes > Clariallabes teugelsi. The sequence continues at coordinate 13,548,259 of JAQMYG010000017.1, forward strand.
TTTTTTTTAGAGAGGGAGAGTTTGAGGACGGCTGACTCAAGGAAACTGAGCGAGATCACTAAAGCACAGAGCCAAAAGCGTTTCCTTTATGAGTCCCTGCGACACTTTGTTGAGTCACGTATATTAAAGTAAACGAGCAACGGAAGGCTTAACATAAACAATAATTCACTAAGTCATTTGTAACGTCTTATTATTATTATTATCCGCAATTAGAGAAGGTACACTGGGCTCGAACCTCATCCCTCATCAGCACAGTATTTTCACCCAACAGCTCACCTCTGGCTGTAAAACAAACGGCTGATCCTCCACATCATCTAAGACGGATAATAAACTCATTTTTATTTTTAGAATTCAAGTTTTTAGAGTTAGTGCTTGGTAGGAGTCTATAATGAAGTTACTGACGGGAGTTTATCATCAGCACCACCAGTTTATCAGAAAGTGTTCAAGATAGGGGAAGTTCACACTTTCTGATAAAATAATTGGATGCAGGGTTTTTGAGAGAGAGAGAGAGAGAGAGAGAGAGAGAGAGAGAGAGACGCTGGTAAAGAAATGACTGTTTAATCGTAGCTAAGTACGTAGATAAGCGAGTACATGTCTCTAAAGAAATTGCTAGTTGTAAGCTAAATAATAATACACACCACTCACAGTTATTTTAAAATAATAATAATAATAATAATAATAATAATAGTGAGTGTTGTCCAAATTACAGCATGCTCTGTTGTGCCGCCTTCTTTGCGATACTGTAATAACGGCGATCGCTAGAGCAGAGAGCGATATATTTTGACCTTCCTTCTCTCCACTTCCTCCTCCGCCGCCTTCTGAACAGCCGACGGTGTAACACGGCCACCTCATTAGTCCGGCGAAAAGATCAGCGCAGAACCTGAAAGCAGCCAGTGTGACAAACACCAGGTATTATCTGCCAGGAGCCAAAGGCCAGCTAATTCATTAGTGTCAGTGAGCTAACGCGGCTTAAATGATGCGCCGCTGCTGGTTAAAGACGCTCGGCTCTTTACACGGGAAACCGGGGACGGTCTTTAGAGACCGTTGCTGAGGGAAGCTTATAAAGCGTTAAAGCTCAGGATGTGGCCTTATTTGCGACGTGCTCTTTCTCACGTCCGCAACCCGCACCAGGCACTGACGAATAAGAAGCAGGCCCCGACTCGGTTGCAATTCAGTTAATTAATTCCTGTTTCTGATGTGAAAAACGCTTTCTTGCTCTGGGCAGTGGAAGATGGAAGATGGACTCGTGGGATTTGGCTTCCTCTGAAATTCTAGACTGATGTCTGAATAAAGTCTGTCTTGTCTAATAAACTGTAGCGTTGCTGACGATTAGCATACAGTGGAGCTGAAAAGCTGGAAAGCTTTTTCTTTTTTTTCTTAGTCCTAACTACATATATTAAAGAAAATGTTAAATTTGCAGGTTAATCTGTAGGTCAAATAACCGCACATGGTGCCAATCCATCGCAGGGCACACACACACTCACACGCCCATTCACACACTATGGGCTCTTTGGGAACGCCAATTAACCTATCCTACATGTCTTTGGACTGCGGGAGGTATCTGGAGTACCTGGAGGAAACCCACCAAGCACGGGGAGAACATGCAAACTCCATGCACACAGAGACGGGACTCGAACCTGGACCCTGGAGGTGCAAGGTCGACAGTGCTAACCACTAAACCACCATGCCAACTAGTTTCCAACACAAGGCTAAATCTTGAATCCCTCTCTAACCCCTGATCAAGGGCACTACTTATTGTGTGGAACAAGTGATTGTACACTCTACATAGTGCACTAGCTTTCCATTTTACACTTTTTTGGGATTCAACCCTGGAACCCAGAAGTTGGCTGATATTCTACAGCGGAATAAGTAGAGAGTAAATCTCGTACGTTTCTCAGACCTGAGGTGGTGGACAATCCTGAGAAATTTACCTGGTTTAGGGTCAATAACTGTTGGCCACCAGCTCTGCTAGTCTTGGTTCTTTCGGCCACTCGCGGAAGGATAGGTGCAACATCACGTTGGAGGTCGTGCTGTTGTATTGTTTGACAATTTAATTGCTGTACTGAATATCAGCACAGCCGTGATATCTTCAGTACTTGGGCTGCACCTTCGTCACGACGGCTGCATTACTGTGCTGATGTTCAAGCACAAGTGTGTGATAATGCTTAATTCTATTTCAGGAATTAAGAATCACAATAAATGTATAATCATTTTTATGGTTGAATGTTTAAACAACGATTATTTTGAATGAAATAAAAAAAGGTTAATCGTTGTATAGCATGACAAGCCCTCCCCAAAAAATTAATGGGTTATTATTATTATTATTATTTTTAAACAAGCAAATTTCCAAAATCCATTCTTAGTCATGTGACTATTTAACTTTTGCAGCAGATTCTGCAAAGAATGGACATAAAGTGACACTTTTTAATCAAAGTAAAGTTAGCATAAGAGAGCAATTTGAAAAATGGAGGTCACATGAGTTTTACGCACTTTGGGTTTTGTGCAGATTGTGTGTACTGTGAAACAAAAATGTAATTGCATGTTTACACTCCCAAAAAGCATTTTACGCTTTCTTATTTCATGACTACGCAAAAAGCTGAACACACCTTTAATTATACGCTCACACACACACAGACGCATAGTGAAAATCAATAAAAATCCGAGACAGAAAAGAGTAGTGTGGGTATGCGGTCATGCATTGATGTCTGGGTTGATAAGAGCAACAATAAGGAAATTGTGTTTCACGTCTCGAAGGAATCGTCAGCGAACATAACAATAAATACTGATATGAAAACTTCACATTTACCTCTAATGGCGGGGAACTGAACTCAAGATACAGTACTCTCGATTATCACTTAGGTTACAGCAGCTGTAAATACCATTTATGATTTCTTGAAGGCAGAGCAGTCCCTGTGGATTATGTTACTATACTGTAGATATTACAGAAGTGTATTAATATAAACCTGTGATTTGAGTTACAGTCGGTGCTCGTGTCAGAGCCATCGACAATCAAATGAACCCAGTCAATGAGAGGTGAGAACTTAGCAGCACTATGGTGTGTGTATATACAGTATTAGCCTTATCACATTTTTAGTCGCAGCTCTCAGCAACAGGGTTTATGAAGAAGATCTCCAAGGCAAAAAAACAAACAAAAAAAAACTATCATGAAACAAGGCGTTTTAGTAAGTGGTAAGCTTTCAACACTGCAGCACGTCCTTTGCTTCTTGTGTCTGATCTGACTTGTGAGATCTCGCTTGTCAGATCTTTCAGTCATAAACTGAAAGAGACATCATATCAGTACATCATACCAGCAACTTCCTCGTTTTGGGCAAGTTGAGGATCTCGAACACCGAGCTGAGACGCAGAGCAGACTCTGGACTTCACAGCCCAGTTGAGACGATATTCAAGCAGCTCTGCATGTTTGCTTTATGATTCGCCCACTGAGTCGATCGGCAGCTGCTATCGGACTTGATATTTCAACTCGTATAAACTTACTAAACAGAAGTAAAAATGTTTTTCTTTTTATTTCCTCTTCCATCAAACCCAAACGAAGTTTAAAGTCAAGTATAAGTCACTTCGCCTTATCGTCTCACCGCGTCCCATGAACATCCAGTATAATCGAACGATAATCAACATTTACTCTAATTTTCACGTTCATGCAAAGGTCAGAGTGGAATAAAGGGTACAGGAAGAGGACAGCAGGGATGCAATGAGATTGGGACGTGGCCACAGCAGCATGCTGGTCCAGGGGCAGCTTGTTATTAGGCTCGCTGATCCTCATACAGGATGACAAGTGAAATGAGATATTAATGAAATCTCTTCCCCTCAGCGTCTGAAACGTGTGGGAGGAGACGCGACCCTGAATGAGAGGAAGTGTGCTATCAGGCTCGCTAAAAATATTCTATTATTCTGTGTGAAAGGGACTAAATATAAATACTGCTGGATACAATGCGGGTCGCGGACACACGCTGTTTATCAGCGCGCATGCACTGCAGAGTGTAAAAGCTAAAAGTTGAGGCGCTGTAAATTCTCATATCGGAATATGACGACTTCCTGAAGCGTATGCGCTGATCAGACTAATTATTAGAGCTGCACAATTAAATCGCACACAAATAGAAATACAACAAAAGGCTGCAATTTATTACGGGTAATATACGCATAGTCTGGAATTTATTATAGAGTTTGTCAATAATTAGTTATATCAATAGTTTTTATGAAATTGTGCAGGCTTACCCAAAAAAATACATATACTGTATATTCAAATGTCTGCACTGGTACATTTAGCGTCTCTGTCAAAAGATAAGACCCACAGGCAAAGGCAAGCTGAACAAACACATTTACCACCATGAGCCAAATGTGTGTAAAGCACTGGCTTTTGCTCCTGTTCCTAATCACATCCAAAATACACTAATTGCAAGCAATTACAGCTGGAAAGCAGTGTAATAAAAGTAATAAAATACTGTGGCATGGCATTGCCGAAGACAGCGCCGGTCTTAACAGAATCGTCAAATAACCCGACCTACGTCAAAGGAAAAATGATAAATAATAAAATTTAAATAAAAAAACCTCAATACTGTACGTGCTTTGAATTCCTCTTTTAAACACTTGTGATATTTGTTTTTTCTCCCAGACAGAGGGAACTTGAGTTGCGCTTTACGTCAGCCTGGCCTTGTGAAGCAACACAGCTGCAGTGGATGAGAATTCCCAAATTCCCAAAAATGCTCACCTTTTTAAATACAAATAGATATTTTGGATGCATGATCAAATTTACACTAATGAAGCTTCTCAATACGAATGTATACGGGTTCATGAATAGTGCCTATAATATATATAGTAGACAGTTTTTTCTTTTTCTTATGAGTGTCTCAAGAACTAATCGTATGCTTATTACCACAATATTGGCCTCTGCCCTATAATATGGTGAGGTCACTGAGCTATAGGGCATTACTATGCATTTTTAATAAGCTCTTAAATAAAGAACGCCCGAGCTTCTCAGGTTTAATGTCAGCTCCGCCTCTCGCCCTGCTTCCTCAATGTTCTAGTTACGAAATATATGAACGTCAGCTGATTACAGAGTTGGGTTAAGACGGTGACGGCAGTGTGAACAAATAATTGTTGAATGACGTCCATCAATATATGAACTATGTATACCTTTGCTATGTTACAGTTAGAGACACTTTAATGTTCAAGAAACCATGCTTATGAAATAACTAATAATTAGAGGCAAGTTTTTGCATCCACGAATCCAATTGTGCTTGGGGGCAGACATATTGCCCCTGGTTTAGAAGTAGGGATATTATTCATTAAACACAGACAAAGAGCTAATTTATTGGTTTGTTCGTTAAACAAAAACCGGTCAATCCGCATCCCTGTCCTTACCTATTGTATAATCACAAACCGTTGGTAGATAAAGAAAGAATAAACTGCCAGCAGAGTAGTAAATAAAGTGTACAGAGAAACACTTTGCTAAGCCTTAGGGCAAAGCTGCAGCTTTTCCTCTGAATCGAGAAGAGGTAGTCAGGGTGGTATGTGCACCTCACAAGGATGCCGCGTGGTCGGTTCATGATGGAGCTGTTTCGTGATCATTCCACTAGACGGAGACCAAGGGATAGACTTAGAACCATCTTGAAAGATTATATCTCATAGTTGGCTTTGGAGCGTCTGGGGATCAGATGTTATCAAGATCACCACACCGCCTATTAAGTCTCTGTTATAATAACATTGCAGTGGAAATTCATGTTCATCATTAGTGATGTCAGGGGCATAACTCAGCTCTCCAGTTCATTTCAGAGGTGTTCAGTGGGAATGTGGTCAAATCTCTTTTGTACAGGCCACTCTAGTCCTTCCACTCCAACCTTACAAACCATGGTTTTGGATCTTGCTACGGAATAGCATACTGGACAATTCCCCAAAAAGTTTGAGGAACACCCACAAATAGAGTACCAGTCCAAAGTTTGAACACACCACCTTCTTCAACGTTTTTATATTTGTATTGTTCTCAACACTGTATATTACTACTGAAGACATTCACATGATGACAGATACATGGAATTATGCAAAGTGGTCCCTTTTGCTTTAATGACAGCTTTGCCCACTCTTGGCACTCCCAGTCAGCTTCTTCCTCACCTGGAATGGTTTTCCAACTATTTTGAAGGAGTTCCCAGAGCTGTTAAGTACTTTTTGGCCGGTTTACCTTCACACCTCAGTTGCATTTGGATCAAGTGAAGTGGAGGCGAGGCCATCTGATCCCGCACTCTTCTTGGATCTTCTAGCTTTTACATAACCCAAAGGTGTATTTGGGGTCCTTGTCCTGTCAGAAAACAAATAATGGTCCCACTAAGTGCAAACCAGATGGGACAGCATGTCACTGCGAAATACTGTGGGAACCATTCTGGTTAAGTGTGCCCTTAATTTTCACCAAAGTCACCAACAGTGTCAACAACACACTGTCCCACCTCCTCCTCCATGCTTCACAGTTGGAACCACATGTTCAACCACATGACTAATCAGACCAAAAGACAGTTTGTCACTGATCTAATGTCCATTCCTTGTCATTCTTGGCCCAGGCAAATCTCTTCTTGTGGTGTCTCTTGTGGTTAATTCACAAGCAATTGTTTCTTTGCCACAATTTCACCATGAAGGCCTGACTCACGCAGTCTCCTCTAAACAGTGGATGTTGAAATATGTCTGCCGCTTGAACTCTGAGAAGCATTTATGTTGGCTCTAATCTTATCTTTTTTTGTGGTTTCTGGGGATGATTATTCTAAAAAACTTATCCTCTGCAGCAGAGGTAGCTCTTCCTTTTCTTTCTTTCATAGTTTGAACGTATTCAGTATTAAATGTTACGTGCAATGTTGAAAATAATAAAACCAAAGAAAAACCACTTAGGGCGTTACTACTTTGAAAGGCAACCTGGTGGCTGTATATTACTGCTTGGTTAATTCAAATCAAAGCCTAACTACAAGGAGCGTTCGAGTCAAACTAGAACTTTTGTACAGAAAACATGTAGGAAAAAAATATATATATCCTTATATAAACTCTTTCATCCCCTGCTACACTAATGCACTTATGATAGTAGATACCATCAAGGTAGAATGTTTTCTCAGTACCCCAAAGGCCATGATCCACCTGCTTGCTTGATGTCTGAAACACTGGCCTCCTAGGAACTCCTTTAATGGCCCAAACGTGAAAATGGCTTGGAGCGAGGTTAGGACTGTACCGGGATATGGCAGTAATTTTCAGCCAAGTTGCTGTAATGTGCAAGTGGTGTTGGTGATCGATTGTTTGTACAGTTCCCACAGACAGATGCGTCTCTCCCGCAACTTGGTGAAAAGGTATCCGTCTGTTTTCAAGGATCAGGAGGATCACCACTCTCTGAATGCTCCTGCAGTGCGGTTCGAGTCACCTCAGCCGGGATCATCATTCATGGACTTACAGGCTTCTTTAAAACGTTTTGCACCATTCTTACACCATTAACACTTCTTCACCATTTGAGACTTTTTACTGCAGCTAAAAGTCTCGTCATAGCACCATGGACGTTAATCGCTTTTACGCCTTCGTTAATGAGAAATTTCATTCCAGTTCAAGTCCCAGTTTGACTTTTGTGTTTATTCATTTGTTCATGGAAACAGAATAATATATCATCCTGGGTCTAAACAGTACGTTTCTTTTGGGATACAGGGTTTTTTATTGTGCTATACGACCCACACATACACATAGCAGGGCCATGTGGTCTTCACAAAATGGCAACTTCCAATTTACTGATGGTTATCTTAGGTTAAAAGACGCAGAATTCGTCCTGAAGGGACACTCGCTGGTCACCGTGCCTTTGTTTATAGCTCCATTTGAATTTTAATCCTGCTAAGATTTTCCCCAGAAGGGGAAGGGTCGACTGAGACTGGCTTTATCTCATCCTGTTGTAAAACAGCGCACGTCTGGCCCTCATTCGTTTATCCTGGTCAATGGTTACATAGGAACCTCGAAGTATACCCGTGGGAGGAAAAAGATTGAGAATCTTACATTCAACAAGATGCATCTCCTGCGAGCTGTAAAGGAGACTTCCATTGATTTCAGTCGCCATTTGTGATATCATCTCGACCGCATTTCAGGCTCATGTCTCGTCTGTTCATTTGACTGCTCTTGTGAAATATCTCCACCTTCGACTTATTGCATGCATTCTTCATGTTCTGTACATTGCAATCAGAGGAAACCTTGTGTAACATGTGTCTTCTTTAAGCAGCGAGTTTTTTTGCGATTCTCCTTTAAAGCTACCGTTACCATGCAAAAGGCTGCTGCTATTTTTGAAGTTTCATGGTGAACGTTCAGGTGCTGTACACTTAAGGACATTGTTCTTCCTCACCCAGTCTATATCAGCTTCAGTTTCCAGACTGACCGGGCCACAATTGCTGCTGACAGAGTTGAACTGTTTCTTCAACAGTTTAAAGAACTTATTTCCAATAATGTCCAGCAATTTTAGGACACAGGAAAGCTTCATGCAGTAGAACAAGTCAAGAGTCAGAGAAACCTTCCAGCAGGTTTGTATTCATGGGGGTTTTGCTTTGCCTTTCCGTCCAGTGCACTAAAAGTTGTATCTGCAAAGGTTTATGGGTCTTTTAGATTTTGTCTTGACTTACAGAGAACTTTCTTAATGACTTTCTTAAGAGCTTCGATATCTTTTGATAGACTCCCTCTGCTTTGTAAGTATCAAGTAGCTTTCTTTTTCAGATCCTCAATCCGCTGCTTAGGGGTTTTTGAAGACGACACTATGAAATTATATTCCTTAACAACAATTCTTGAATTAAACGCGAAAGTCTAAAACGGCTGAAAATAGAAAGGTGTCCAAACATTCTTGCAAGAAGGACAATTTATTTCTTTATTGTTTCTTTTTCTGTCATAGATAATCAAATGCAAACTTTTGCCTACATCTTTATATCCACCTTATAAATTACAGTCAGATAATTTATTTACATAAATTATAAACCCGAGGTTATATATTTACTTTTATTATTTAACTAAGATACCAGATACCGATTATGCAAATTTACTCTTTTCCGCAGTGAATCATGTTTTTCTTCTTGAACCGCCAGCTTTCACACGCGGTTAAAACAGTTCCCAAAACAAGATCTCTCATTTTGTCCCGATGAGTAAAGGCTTACTTTTAACATGAACAACAGAATTAGATCATTGCATTTCTTAACAACCCATTTTTCTTGAATTTATTGTGATTCTTTTTTGTCCGTCTAAAAGTCCACCAGTGGGCGTTTAAGGGAAATATGCCTCACTGACCACTGAATGCCAAGTACAATAAGGAAAATGGGGTGGAAAAAAATTGTGGACGGAGTGGTTTTATATGAACCACTGTGGTCAAAGTGATAATCATGGAGAAGACAAACACACACACACACACACACACACACACACACACACA
>JAQMYG010000017.1:13570625-13582144 GCA_030014215.1 Clariallabes teugelsi
TATTTAATACTACTACTACTAATAATAATGATAATAAAAAAGATTTGATATTTAATATTATTGTTCAAATCATCCCGTATGTTTGACACCCCTGGTGTAGGCGTTGAGGGTGTGTGTGTGTGTGTGTGTGTTGGGGTTGTTCGTTAAGGTTCATGCCCACTGTGAATAATAATTCTGAATTATGAATAATGTGAATGTTCTCTCCTAATTAAAAGCAAGGGAGTTTTTCATTAAGTACAGCCATGACCAAAAGTTTTTAAAATGACACAAATATGAATTTAAATATAATATAAATTATAAATACGAAATAATAATTATATAAATTAAATTAACGGCTGCTGCTTCGTTTCTTCTTTTAGATCTTTTTCTCAGATGTTACTATGGTACAGTATACTGAAGTGTAATTACAAGCATTTCATAAGAGTCAAAGGCTTTTATTGGTAATTACATTAAGTTCATGCCAAGAGTTAATATTTTTAAGACCTCTGCAATTCGCCCTGGCATGCTGTCAATTAACTTCAGGGCCACATCCTGACTGATGGCAGCACATTCTTGTATAATCAATGCTTAGAGTTGGTCAGAGTTTTGTCACAAGCTTCTTGAGGATTGACCATAAGTTCTCAGTTGGATTAAGATCTCGGGAGTTTTCTGGCCATGGACCCAAAATTTGAGCCACTTAGTTATCACGTTTGTCTTATGGCAAAGGATGTAGGTTACGCATTTCACTATCAATATCAACAGACATAAAAAATATTAAAGACACCCATAAAGCAAAGAGATGCTGCACACCCCAGCCCAAAAAAAAAAAAAAAAAAAAAAAAATCAAATATTTATCATTGTTTCAATTATCTTGTGCAATGTCACAACATTAATTTCCCTCTAAGACCTTGTACTGATGTTGGGAGAGTGTATTGATGTCGGACCGCTGCGTAAAGACTTCTCCAGCACTTTCCAAAGACTCAATAGGGTCAAGTTCTGGAGTTAAGGTGCTGACCAATCCATGTGTAAAAATGCTCCATGAACCGCACTTTCACAATTTAAACCCGATGAATCCATCCTGGCATCGTCATCTTGGAATATGGGGTCATCAGGGAAGGAAAAAAAGAATCTATTGATGGCAAAACCTGGTCTTGTACAGTAGGCACTAGGCATGATGTGTGCATCACTTTATGATGTGTGCATCACTTTTTTTTCTTACCTTGATGCACCCATAATTCTGGAACTGGGTAAATCTGGACTCATCAGACCACATGACCTGTTTCCAACGCTCCATTCTTCATACTCCCTCTCATTTAAGAGATGAGAAGCTACTCAGTGCATCAGTTGGGGGTAAATGACTTGTTTCCTGCTGAGCCATATTTATCACTGCAGTAATTATCCAATGGAAGGCTCCTAACTATTTGATTAGTTAAATCCAGGTAGAGACTCTTTTTTTTAAAAATTATTATTATTTTATTATTTTGCTTTTGCGACCAGACAGTATGTAGCTGGATGTCTCTGTTGATATTAAGGACACAAAGCTTTTACTGGGCTTTCTGTACACTTTTATTTATTGTACTAAAAACAGAAAAAAATAACATTCACATCAACAATCATCCTTATAGGAAGTGTGGTAATAGGAATATCTTTACAGTAAAAGTAAAATACAATATTAAAAAAAAAATTGTCATCAATTAGCGTGTCAGATATCCAACAGTGCTGATTAGGAGAACCTCACCGGCGTGGATGATTTTAAAAAATATATATAATTAAACTAAATCATCATGGAGTCGGTTTAAAAGAAAGAAAGACAAATGAAAGCAACGTGCAAATCTGCCATCACGTCAACGCTTCTACTCTTTGATGTGAAAAGAGTCACATCGTTCTACAGATCAAACAAATGATCACATGGGCAACAGACTGTGTATCATGATTTATTCTCACAGAACTAAATCAAAAAATTATTATTATTATTTTTTTTTTTTAAAGGTAGATTGTTAACAGTCAGATTTTATTTTACTTTTGTTTGTTTATTTATTTATTACAGCTCAGTCAGCACTGATCGTAAAACAAGAAAATTTCTGCTGCTAAAAATAAAAAAGTCACTATCTTATAAAACAAACAAACCCTTCAAACTATGTCATCATTTCGTAATGGACTGTACAGACACACGTATAGACTATATTTATAATAAATAAGGATTTTGGCCTTGGAATGGTCAGGAAATGTCTGCTTTACTACAGAGAATAAAATGTGACCAGCCAAGAAAAAGAGTTTCTATCGAAGCTTCAGCTCGGAGAAAACACAACGCACGCGCACAGTTTTGTTCAGACTTGATGGGGCGTGGCCGCTGTTCTTTACGCGCACGGCCTCGCGACGAGGACAGGAAGGAGGCAGCCGTCTCTCTTCGGTGTCCCTGCACGGGCGGGATCCTGTACAAGTGGTGTGTTCGGTGGAGGGAATGGATGGAAGTGTCTTTGTATCTGGTGAGGGTTAAACGTCCGTGGAGAAGTAGAGCGTGTTCCTCTTGAGCTCGGCGAAGGAGATGGGAGGATGCTGTAGGTAGTAGAGCAGCACCTGGACCTGAGAACGGGAGACAGAGAAGATGACGGTTATCACGTGATCTGAATTAGATCAGCTTTAAAACCGCAGACTGGAAACCAGCTAGGGGAAGACGTTAACAATGAACTGTACTGATTTCTCCATGGATACTCATATGTGTTGATTTCCACAGGTTTGATCACCAAGTACCTCGGGCTGGGCCAGAACCTGGGAACCTGCCTGTCACAGTATCCAGGAGGATGCTTGTTCTATTTGTTACCCACAATGCTATTCGATTACTACCAGTCGCTTATACAATATTTTTGTTTTGTTTGTTTGTTTTTAAAATGTTGCAACTTTTAGATGAAAGCCACTCTTGTGTGAAGTCAGATTTAGACATCTTGTGTTAGCTATGGAAATCTATTGGAATGTCTGCTCTTTGTTGTAGTTCGCATGATGGCCACTAGATGGCAGTGCAAGAATACTGAATTCAGGGTCATGGTTGAGCTGGAAAACCTGGTCATGTCACTTAGTAGAAGCAGGAATGTTAACATCACTGAGTGTGTGAGACGAGTGTATCCTATATCTGACTTCCACACTGCCGGGTTCTTCCATAACGCAGTGTTATTTTGATCTAGGAGAAATAAACGACATTGTAACGCGTCTAATACGAGAGATATAGCATAGTCATTACTCTATTTGTGGCAAACTAATGAGCAGTCTGTATATACGAGTCTGTGAGTAAGAGAGTGTGTGAGAGTGTGTGTGTGTATACCACCTGGCAGACCTCCAGCACTCTTCCTAAAAACCCAAATACAGCTGTGGGACTATTTAGACCTCTGGACTAAAAACAGAATCGCCAACAGCATGGGAGCGAGGAACAAAACACACACACACACAAGCCACAGAAAACCACACAGGGAAAAAGTAACCACATCTGGCTGGAGCATATGTATCTGGCATCCTGGGAAAGCGTTCAGATAGTGGCAGCTGAGATCGTCTGAAAGTGAAACGTTTTGAAATCTGTCCTGCACAAGCAAACTTAATATACGAGTGGAATGAAATGATAAATAAAGGAACCTGTAACTGAAGTGTAAACGATGTCCATTAATACAGACGCTTTAACGTCACTCGCTACACTTCACATCACTCATTACAGTCAATTACACGCAGCTCACACACATGTGCACAGTGACTACTGTATGACCGTGTGACATACGATGCAACACGCTTACGCTCATACACTGCTTACGGCTTTCATTAAACGTAAACTTCATGTGTCTGTTACTGTATATTTATTGTGTGTGTGTGTGTGTGTGTGTGTGTGTGTGTTTACCTGTGCCATGACATCATGTGACCAGATATCGGAGGCCAGTGTGATGTGAGGTTTGCTGGTTTCAGCTTCGGACGGTCTCAGCAGCGTAGGCCCGAACACCGTGGCCAGGTTGTGTAGCGACATTTTGTTCACCGGTTCCTTTTCAGCCACCCTGCATAAAAAAATTTAAAGAAATGATACAGATTAAAAGTCTGACTGTTATTTCCATATAATAACATGAATGTTGTAATATCCTGAGAATGCTCATGAGGTATTATAAGCACATTATTACACTGAGGATGTATTACTAGAGTTCATGCCGTGTGCACCTTGAGCACCTTGATATAATTAATGATACTCAATCGAATAGGAATTGATCGGTGATACGATGCGTTATAAAAACACTGCTTATACTGTAATGCCTCATCACGCATGCTAACGCGTTATAAATTCATTGATAAAATGTGCATCATCTACAGCACAGGACGGAGTGACGTGTCTAGACACCAAATGTGTACAGTGTGTGTGTGTTTGTGTGTGTCGTACCTCTTTAAGTGCTCCAGTAAGGTAAGAAATGTGATGAGGTTGGGGTCGGGCAGAGAGCGCAGCAGGTGCATCATGCAGTTCTCCTTGGCTGCGGGGTCCGACAGAACTGCAACGACACGACCACACAAGACTTTACACTCCACCCTCATACACTGACCAACAACTGTTTGCTCACTCCGTGCTAACCCAACTCAACCCAACCCAACTAAACCAAACCCAACCCAACTAAACCCAACAACCCAACAAAGCCCAACTCAACTCAGCCCAACAAAACCCAACCCGACTCAACCCAACAAAACCCAACTCAACCCAACTCAACCCAACCCAACAAAACCAAACCCAACCCAACTAAACCCAACAACCCAACAAAACCCAACTCAACCCAACAAAACCAAACCCAACAAAACCAAACCCAACAAAACCCAACTCAACCCAACAAAACAAAACCCAACTAAACCCAACAACCCGACAAAATCCAACAAAACCCAACTCAACCCAACAAAATCCAACTCAACCCAACAAAACCCAAACTCAACCCAACCCAACAAAACCCAACTCAACCCAACCCAACAAAACCCAACTCAACCCAACAAAACCCAACCCAACCTCTGACCCCTACGCAGTGCTCACTTCCTCGCAGTATCGCCGCCAGATGTCTTTTCACGTTAAGCGGCAATCTGTTCAGAGAGGTGGGAAAGGTGGATGAGGTGAAAGGTTAAAAAGGTCATACCGATGCCCTCCATGAAGGCCGGGTAGAGGCGGTCAGTGAGCAGCGGCTCGGGCAGCTCTCTGAAGTAGAGCTTGAGCGTGCCGGCGATGGCGTTGATGTCCATGTCACTCAACATCACCAGGATGTCTTTGGTGTCTAAAAGAGAGAGAAGGAAATAAAGACAGATGTTCTATTGGTGGTGTCAATCGATTAAAAATGTAATCTAGTTCATCATGGTACTAGTCTGTGATCAATCACAATATTAAAATACGTGTACTATAAACGTGCAATGTACGTATAAAAAAAATATATAATAATAATGCATGACCAACCGGTTAGAGGAAACAGATTTTGCCGTTTTATAATATCTCAAATGGGGGTGTGGCAAACCACCGAGGGCGGGGCTCGCAGCTGGATCAACAAATCCATAAACAAATAGTTGATGGTAGCTCGAGCACACAGCTTCGTTATTATCCAAACTTCCATCTGGAAGCTTTTTTATAACGAAACTTGGCGTTCAGCACACCTGGTGATAATCTTATTAATGCGTGTTAAATGTGACATTAAACACAGCCAGATAACTGCGCTGTGATTATGGGAAGCCATTAGGATCAAATGAAGCCATTAATTTGCGTGAAATTGTAAATAATTGTAACATTAAAATTTCTAAACTGATCATTAAAGCGTTAATATTGACAGCCCTAATACACACACACACACACACACTATATTCTGTACTGTATACTAAATATACTCTATCATATAACTAACCCATAGCTTTCCATGTTATTCTCTGTGTGTGTGTGTGTGTGTGTGTGTGTGTGTTTATTAGGGCAGCTGGAGCAGGTCAGTCCTCTCTCTGACCTTTCCCACAACAGCTACTTTTAGACATGTTTACAGAGTCGAGGAAGACTCTATAAAGGGCAGTGCGGAGAGATGGAAAAAGAAAAGAAACCAGGGCTGTGTGATTTTTTTCTTTTTTCTTTCCTTCTTTTTACAAATATGACGATCCTAAACCACATAACTGTACGATTATGAATTGTTCCCAGTCAGCACGATCCGTGAACATCCCGTCAGGCTCAGGAAAAAAACGGACGGCTCAGCAAATCCGGCACACGCAGCCGATCCTGAACCCACAATAACAATCCGTACATATTTTCAGGAGCAATCAGAGAAAGGGCTTACTGGTATCGAAGGCCGCTTTGAGCGCCTGAATGTCGGTGGCCACGCCGGAGATGCGGTAGATCCCGACCTCGTCGATCCCTCTCTTCTCCACCTCTTCGATGCACTGCCGCACGATGTAAGGCACCTTGGAGCGCTCGCGTCTGATCAAACACACACACGCAGATACATTAATGAGGAGAAATCTCTGTTCAGTGTAAATACTCATAGCCAAGTACTGTTTAGTTTCATCAGTTATAATGAGGGCTAACTGTGGTGTGATCTGTAAACGGGACACGGAGGGCCAAAAAAAGGGGGAAACTACTGTTGTAAAAAATAATTCACCCCTTCAAAACCACTCCATAGACTTTAATGTTTCTCAAAACTTAAAAAATTGCTTTTGGACCATTTTGGAATCCCACAAACTGAACTCCTCTTCTCCAAGAACCAAAGCTCAAGCATGTTGCTTCACCATGAGAGTCGTACATGGAGAGCATCGAAACGAAATGGAAAATCTTTGTCTATAATCGTGATCAGACTGCCAGAGTCAAATCTCAAACCCTGGCCTCCCAGGAACTCCTATAATGGCACAAACACAAAACTTCATGATAATTGCATTTGTCATGTGTGTGTGTCAGATTCACACAGGCTGCAGCTGCTTCTGTTATCTTTCCCGTCTTGCAGCTCTCCTCCCTCGGTTTTCCCTGATACCTGATGACTACCATCGTATCATCACAGGAAAAACCACAAAAGTCTGCAACAGCGGAGTTCCTCGAACTGAGAACGTGAATCACTGGATTCAAATGCACACACACAAAAAAAGAAACTGAAAGACGTACTTCGTCACTACGCTGATTTTGACTCCGAACACGCCGCTCTGCTTCTTCGAAGGTGTCCTCTTCAAACTCAAGTCCCGACTCGTGAACTTCATCGAGAACTCGACTTTGATCTGAGCACAGGGTGTGAAGAAAAAAAAAAAAAGAAAAAAAAAATCAGAATCCATCAAAATGTAAACAATAAAGTGAAGGTATTCAACGAGAATGTATTCTCTTCTTACCCCGTTCATCTCGATCACGTCCACGTGCCAGTTCTTGGATTGGACAGTCTGTGGGTCCAACTATAAAAAAATTTTTTTTTTTAAAAAGGACAGCGTTTGAGTCTTTAGCAGCTTTAAAAAAAAAAAGCCTGAAAATAATACATATTTAATTCCAATTAATCCTAATTAAAAGTAAAGTGTTATCTGAACAAAAAGAAACGGGTGGAGTCAGAAGGTGTAAGAGGAAATAAAAAAAAAAAAAACACTACTTGAGACGCTGTTGTAAGAAAAATAATCAATTCATGGTTAAAGTATTGGAGCCGCATCACACCATGCTGTCGCTGATTATTCTCCTATAACAGCACACCCTGATGTGTATTAATCATTATAGGATGTTGTGAATCTGTTCCAGCGTGAGTTTCAATAGAAACGCACAGAGACATCTTCACATACTGTCCACATGCTCTCACATACAGGAATTTGTCCCAACTAGTGTTTACATCTACAGCTCGAAGACTCAATTTTCCCATTTACCTCCTGCATGGAAATTCCAGGAGCACATGACGAGGCTGGAAAAGATTCCTGGGAAGCCAACAAGCTGATACGTTTCACTTCCTGTATTATTAGATTTCAGAGCAGTAAACTCCTAATGAAGTTAACTTTAGTGCCGTGGAACAGCACTGCATCACGGTCGTGGCACATCTGTGGCTAGCGCCGGTCAAAGTTTACAGGATCCAGATGTGCTCGTGGCATGACGTTCCCACATAACTAACGAACGAATACATGCCGAATGCAATGTTTGCTTTGATCTTTTTATTACCGAGAAATGCGTATGAAAACGTTTAAGCAAATGTTTAATGGGTAAAGAGTTGTACACAGGGCATGGTGGAAGCCTGATGTGAAACCCTGGTGTCTGTTTTGTTTTGTTTCGTCCTTGTTATCATATCTGAGGACGTCCTGAACCGAAGCTGTGCTAGATCCATTAACGTATCAGATACACACGCTCTGGAATTCAGCCGTTCCCCCGCGCTAGCTTCCCATGGGCTTCTGGGAGAACGCGCGTCAGGCATGATTGATGATACTAAAGAGAAGAGGCACCCTTCGTCTTAAAATAACTTGTCAATCAAACCCAACACTACAACAACAAAACGTCAAGAACTGTTCAGTGTGCTGGATCTCGCATTTAGATTATTTTTATTTGTACGGTGTGAGATATCATCCACAAATAAGTGCTAGTGTGTTTATACACCCTATAAAAAGGTTCTGTCTAGACTATTAGGAAGTTTTAAACACTTTAGAGGTTCTACATAGAACTCTTAAGAAACTCTTTGATTACAGAGTATTGCACCGTCCATTGTTTATGTAATTTTACTGATTAAGAAACAACGTTAGCGAAGTGTGTTTGACGCTATCTATTCCTCCATCCAATCCCGTACACAGTATATGCATCAACCCCATCCCTCCATCCATTCATCCTGCCACATCCATCCAACAGTCCAAAAATTACTCCATCTAATGTGCCCAATCCAACCTGTCTAATTCTTTATCGTAACCATCCAATCTGTCAATCCATCAGTTTAATTAACCATCTATACATCCAATTTGTTTTATACTTCTGATATCCTTCTATCCAAGTCCATCCATCCATCCAATCCAAGCCCTGCATTCAATCCATCTGTATAAACAAGTGTCCATCCATACATCCAATCTGTCTAACCTATAGCATCTATAACATCCATGCATTCAAACTGCCTGATTCATCCATCCAATCATTATAATCCACCCATCCCGTCCAACCCGTCTGTGTAATCCATCCATCCATTCATCCAGTCCAATTCATCTGTGTAATCCATCCATTTATTCAAAAGTATCAGTATTTTCCATTTGGTATTTATCCATCCATTTATCCATCCAACCCCTCCATCCAATCCAATCAATCTGTGTATTTATTCAATCAATCCAATCTGATTCATCCACCCATTCTGCCATTCATCCAATCTGTCTAATCTGTCCATTCCAACCATCTAATCCGCCCAATTAGATCAATCCATCTCTACAAGCTAAACAACCATCCACCCATCTATGCAATCTATCCAATCAAGGAAGTCAATCATCCATCCATCGTAGGATTCCAAACATGTGCAAAGTACAAATATAAAGCTCTCTTTAAAGTATCTGTATCTGCACATCATGTTGCCTAGCAACTAAAGCTCACCGTCCATATTATCACTGATCATTGTGAATATCAACAACAAACGTAGTTATTTTTTACTGTGGTTATCATCACATTACAGTATGTTCGCTTTGTTCGTGCCTGGGAACATCAGTGACTGTGACAAACTCTGGCCCTCGAGCTTCAACAAACATGACTAAAAACCCAGCAGCGTCTCACTGACTTGGGGAAGAACATCTAACGGTCCTCCCTCGAAGGGGGGAAAAAAACCCTGAAATCTTAATTTTGCATCTGCATGCAATGTGTTTGAAGTCGTATTTTAGTATGCTTCAAGCACAAGCTCTGATATATATCGTCTATAACGTCTCGGCTCACGGCTCAATGTACTGGTTTAACCTTGACCTTTTCGAAGAATAACGGACTGTCTTCCTGATGCATAAATGTGTCATCTTCCATGTTCTATCCCTCAGCTGACGAGTCAATAAATCTCCTTCCCAAATCCCTGTTCTTTAAACCACTGAAGGTGAGCCTGGATTTATTTACGTTCTTCCTCCTTCTCCCAGATTCAGACTCGCGGAGAGTGAAGATCAGAGGAGGAGAAGGACCTTCCTCGACCTCTTAATGGTTTAATTTATGACTCGAGTGCTGCTTTTTCTTCCAGATTTGGCGACTTGGGTGAGGACAGGAAGTGCGTCGGAAAAGCGTTTGATCTGACATGAATAATTAAACAGTTCGGCAGCTATGTAAGAGGAACGCCGAGTGGGTAATGGAAACTGTCCTGTTTGTACACGAGACAGTTGTCTGTTTATTGCGAAGGTATGAAGTAGAGGGGAAAAAAATTCTTTCAAAGCAGCTAGTCATGAACTCGCATAACCTCAGTTTCTCCTGAGGGACGATCATCAGTATAGATCTTGTTTGAATTAAAACCATAGCATGATTATCCATCGAGTCATTCCCTGCGTGGCATTTGCTGGGGGGAAAAAACAAACAAACAGACTGGTATGGCGTCATATGGATGTTGATTAATGTTTCAATCCTCAAAACGCAAGGGGACCACATTGTCCTCATCAGGGACATGGTGGTCCAAAGTTCTGCATCTAAAACAAACAACACAATCCGTTTCCACAAGCTCTAACTAACACTTTCTGTTTCTGATTTAAACACAATCCTTTAATGCAACTAAATGACTGGCTCCGCTCACACACTCCCCTAGACACGAGTACAGGAACGCATCTCGCAACCCGGTTATTAAAAAGCATCGTTCTGTGCTTCCCTGTGGGGAAAAGGCGCTTTTCCGGGGGATACGAAACCACAAACTGCACGGCTCAGGGATTTATTTATACAGCGTCCACGATCGATTCGGGAGAAGCTGGGTTGGACGAGAGAGAGAGAAAGAGAGAGAGAGAGAGAGAGAGCGATGTGTGGAAAAACGCTGCCCTTTGAAGCAAACCCTCTGTGGACAGATGAGGCAAGTCCCCAAATGTAGAGCTGAACGCCCGAGAGAGACTCGGAAACAAAAGGATGTCATTCCTGAGACATATTATTGTGGTTGCTTCATCCCCCCCCAAAAAAAATCATATGCCAGGTTTTTGTTTTGTTTTTTTTTCTGCTCAGGGTTTCAGAATCAAATCACTCCATCACGTTGTAACACTACGAACGGAGGAAACCCTGCAGACGTCTTCCTTTCTCACTTTCTCTCATCGGCCTGTTGCTTAGTACTGCAGGAACACTGTGTCCTCTGACTACTATAACCCTCCTTCACTTTGCTCATGTGTGTGTGTGGGGTTCGAGTTCCAGTTGCAGCAAACAGGATGGCGTGTGTGCTCAGCGGGAAAATCATTTATTCTCAATGATCGCGCACACACAGTCTTCTGACTGACACCAGACGCGAGAGGAAGGATACCAGGTGCAGTTGCTGTGTGAGAGTGTGTGTGTGTGTGTATATACGTGCACGTGGTGTACGTCTGCCCTTGGAACAGTGCGTGTTCTGCTTTGGCATGCAGACGAGCCACTGACAGACGGACTGTACATGGACGCACACGCCCTGACTTACGTTACC
>JAQMYG010000017.1:13603819-13615140 GCA_030014215.1 Clariallabes teugelsi
TTTGGGACAACTCTTTTTCCTACAAACTAGGCTCAATCCTACCATGTAGCCTAAAGCGCTTCAGTTGCATTTTTGCTACTGGCGTTCCCCAGGGTACAGGTTTGGGACAACTCTTTTTCCTACAAACTAGGCTCAATCCTACCATGTAGCCTAAAGCGCTTCAGTTGCATTTTTGCTACTGGCGTTCCCCAGGGTACAGGTTTGGGAACTCTTTTTCCTACAAACTAAATTACTGGAGGAAAGCTCAGATTTCTTGACCTCTACCACTCCAACCTCAATATCACACAAGTCTATTTCTTGTTTTCCTCCATTTGGCCACCTCCCAGGTTCTTAGAAGATACTTGGTCACTGGATATATCTTTGGACAACTCATTATTTAGACAAATGCGTAAGAATGCAAGGATGGGAGACTACTTTAAGCCAGCTGAGAACTTTTTTTTTTTCCCTTCTCAAGCTCAGATAAAAACTCCCACCAGTCAAATTTACCAGTGGCAAACAGCACAAAAGATCTAAAAAAAGAACCCAGGGACTACAGATAAG
The DNA here is from genome assembly GCA_030014215.1 of Clariallabes teugelsi. NCBI lineage: Eukaryota > Metazoa > Chordata > Actinopteri > Siluriformes > Clariidae > Clariallabes > Clariallabes teugelsi. Next base: position 13,604,360 of record JAQMYG010000017.1, read on the forward strand.
GCAAAGAAAAGGAGAACCCAAGAGACTGAAATAGTGTATGAGCTCCCTTGAGGGAACAGTAAGGGAGAGCAAGGATAAGGTAAGATTACAAGTGAAATTATAGCTAGTGAACATTTTGTATTTCCAGTAATTCATAACTGCTCTGTTGCATAACATATCCCTAGTGACTGCACTTTTAGGCAAACATACTGTATATACGTAGAGAGGAAATTTAGAAAAGGTAGAACAACTCCGAACAACAGTGAATAGTTTTTTTTTTTAATAGTGTATTTATTATGGTAGTAATAGCTTTTCTGATCAAGTGTTTCTCTCTAACCACTCGCACATAGCATACTGTTGAAAACTATAAACTTGAGATTTACATGACAATATGTACACAGCTGGACATGGACATTGAAGAGCCATTGATTTGCTTTCTGTTGCTTCCCTTATAAGTGCCATTAGGGTCTCTGTTAGCCTGAAAGAAGTAGCTCATGGACCACATTAGTAGCTATTTGACCCCTAATTATCATTGTGGTCCACAGGGTTAAAGGTTAACTCTGGGGCATGCAAAAAAACAAGGCTAGCAAAACAGACGAAGCAACAACAAAAAAAAAGTAGAAAGGGCAGTGATTACATGAGACACGTCTTATTCAGCCAGAAATCAGCAAAGAAATGGATGGAAATCTCTTTTATTCAATTCAATTGCAAACAGCTTAATCTTCTAGAAGCTTTCAAGACAACAAAGCTTATAACATCCCACTGCATGGACAATAAACTTAATCTAAACTTTTCCTGCCTAAGAAATTGAATGTCACTTAAAACTTTAGAAGGCTTTAAATAGAGACGTGCCCATTTAAGGCCTTTTTAGACGCTGAAGCCACAGACTCGGTCAATAACTGTGGAACCCTCAGGAGACTGAAGGGAAAATCTTGGGTCTTTCCATCTTGGCTTGACCAGTTAAGAAAACAGCAGCTCTGTCAGCACTGGAATCTTTGCTGCTGCAAGGTAGTCACGTTATTTTCGCTTCAATATGGGAAAAACAGGCATATGTGATGGTCACTTGTCCATGCCTGTGCATTTATGATATTATGTCCTTAGATTACATTACCCCTTCTTAGGTGGTTAGAATAAATGTAAAGTTATTGCACACTCCGGCTACCTTTAACTTCCCTGATGACTTTTTGCAGTACATGTATATTTTAATAGTGGTTATATATCGGCCCCCGCACTCCATACTGGGTTTTGTTTGATGGTTTTGGCAAAAACTAGACTATATTAGCCGGGCAGGACAATGCAACAAACATTTGTCTTTGGGTCAAACCAAGTTGAATGAACCAAACTTTTTGAAGCACCAATGGGCTATGCTTTGCACTTGCTGCTGCACCACTGATTCAATCTTTCTGCTGCACTGTTGAGTTAAACCAAACTTTCTGTGGCACCATTCATTTGCAGCAACCTTTGTCTTGGACCATTGGCTTACACCAACTGCAATCTCCTGCACCATCTGGTTCTCCCATCTATTAGGCTTCATAAATTTACTGAACCTCACTTTTCTGTTCTAGCACTGGGTCAATGTAATCTTTTTACTACACCTTTTTTATTCTGTAACTACCTATAGTTTTGTGCCATTCTTTCTGTTGTATTTGGTCGAACACTAAGAATTCTTCAATGCTGGTAACAGGATGAGCCTACATCCTCTATACACCTATCAGCCATTAAATTGATGTAATGGGTGATAGTCAATGCAAAACATTGAGCTCAGCACTGTGTAGGTTCCCCTTGTGCCACCTGTGACTCCACAAGAGCTCTGGGTGTGTGTTGTGGTGTCTGGCACCAGGACGTTGACGGCGGAATATTTGGGCGAAGTGGGTTGCGGGGTGGGGCTTCCGTGGATCGGACTTGTTTGTCTGGCGCATCCTATCTATCGATCGGATTGGAATTTGCAGAGTTTGGAGTCTTTGGCTCTTTGTTCGCTGGGCCCTGTGTGCGGCAGGCTGTGGTGCTCTGGGTGTTCTGGTACCTTTCTATGGTGGCCAGCACTGACGTTACTTTTTTCTGTGATTTCTGGTGCATTGGCCTTTCTCTGGGATCAGACCACATGGGTTGGCTTTTGGACCCGTGGGCATAAGTGAGCCAATTCACTGGTATAGAACTGATCATGTAAAAGTGTTTCGTTAAACAGATTTGACTAGCAAAACTAACTATTCTGACTTCTTGTATTTTGTTTCATATCATTCCCCAGTGTGAAGTACAGACTATTCCAGTTGCCCAAACCTCAAATGTTCCCAGCGTTTTAGAACTTTTCAGAACAGCACATCCTATCCTTTCAGCATTTTCCTTCTTTCAGGCCATGCCAGCTCCACATGTGGTGAAAATATCTCTTCGCTGCCTGCAAGAGCGATGTTCCCTGCATGTTTTCATTTTATGGTCGTATACACAACGCTGCCAAAACCACAGTGAGGAAAAGAGTGCGGAAGAGAAGGGATGAGGATCAATCAGGAATGAAGGAAAGATAGACAAACAAGCCCACTCATGGTAGCCATCTAAGTACATTTTAGCCATAAACTTTCTCTATCATTATACTCGTGAATGCACTCAAAGAGATCTCTGCACGGAGCAGCTGCATAGACATATAAACCCGAGATTAGTTCCAAAGACTCCACCAGGTTCGTGTCGGACATTTATTTCTGTCCTTGATGTATTCCCAAAACCTGCAACCGATCCACTGTGCTTCACCACGTCTCTCAGGGATGCAGGAGGAGGATGTGACGCATGAAAGATCTTGTAATTATTGACTGAAAAACGTGAGGGCTTGTAAACTCCAGGACTGTATTAAAAGTGAGATGTTTCAGTAAAGCAGACTGCAAAAATATAGAACCTTAATTTCATAGTGAGTGACTTTCTTGTGAATGAAAAGGAGGGTTTTAAGTCAATGTGTGTCGGTGATTGTGGAAGATTTTAAATCTGTTCTATATGGTACAATATTAAATGTGGCAAAGATAGTATGCTTTTCTGAAATTGTATGTGCTTAACAAGAATTCTGTTATTCCAATCATACTGTAGTGTGATAACATTAAAATATGAACAGTGAGTCAAAAATTATCCAGACTTTTAATAATTTTTATTCATGTTTTAGGCTGAGCTGCAAGTCACGAATGCACCGCTGTCTTCACTTCTTCATCAGACGTGAATCTTCATCCTCGGAGGGCGGCTTTCAGGGGACCAAACAGGTGAAAGTCTAATGGAGCAACAGCAGGACTATAAGGTGGATGCTTTTATTTCTCAAAACGAAGTTATTGCAGAATGTCGACAGAAGTGTGCGGATGTGCATCGTCATGCAAGATCACAACGTTTACAAAAGTTTAGACTTCAGCTCTTCAAGAAGCGTCTCACTGTAACAAGCACTGTTGATTGTTGAACCATTTTCCAAATAATGTTTCAATACCGGCCCTGAATCCCAGAAAACCGTAAGCATTGATGAATTTTCCAGCTGATGGTTGACTTTTGAACTTTCTTCCGTTTACTCTCAGGCTCGTAGTGATCAATCCATGTCTCGTCACCAGTAACAATTTCTTTGAGAGAATCTTCACCTTCCTTTTCCGGGAGTTGTTTCAGCACCAGGTACACGCTCAGACCAGAAAAAAAACAATCACTGAATGCTGCTCTTCTTTCGTGCCAATCACAAGTGGGGCATCCATTTTTGATCGCACTGCAGTTACAAATGAACTGATGTAACACGATCACACCTGCACAGCAGTGACTGGGGAGTGCGTATCATTTTTGACTCAAAAACCCAGACATGGTTTATATTATGAATGAATGCAAAAGCATATCCTTAATATATATTTTTTTTCCACTGGTGGATGAAATACTGGTACTTATCGAGTTACTGTTACTGCTAAACTTGATTTAAACACCATGTTCCAGACCTCAGACTCGCACGTCGGGTAAAAATAGTTTCTCGTTATGCTAATTTCCCAGAGCGAGACACCTGCGCAACACATTTCTCCCCTTAAGATGTTTATGGAGCACGTGACTGTGGTTGGGCGAGAGCGTACAGAAGCAGAGAGAAAACCGTGACTGTGTTTCCCAAGCACAAACAAGACAATCGGCGCCGCGATTAACTTTGCCCTGCTTTCCGGCACTTTAAACGCTGCCCTAGATTCGAGAGGAGGCGAGGAGGAACACAGTTGGAATAATAATTTAGAGTCAGGGTAAATACAATGCATAATGAAAACACAGGTAGAACCGATGCAGCAAGAATCATTCATCCATGTGCATGATGCACTATTTGGCCTGGATAACAAAAAATGGCTTTTATATATTTCAAATCTTATAACAAGTACATACCATTCTTGAGATGCAAAAGTGAGGGTGTGATGTACTGTATAATAACTGAGTCTCAGAAATAATCAGATTAGCCGTGTGTGTGTGTGTATGAATACATGGAACTATAGACGGTTCCTCCTACCTGCACTTGCCCCTTGCCCATGATCTTGTCTACGATCTCGTTGTCGTCCTTGTTGAGCTTGGTCTTGTCGTAGCATTTCTCGTAGCACAGGATGCGCAGGCACTGCGAGCCCTCCAGCTCGATTTCAAATTCCTGTCAGTCAGACATGTTAAAAGACACGGATGAAAACTTACAAGGAATTTGGATGGGCTTGGGGGGGGGTAAAAAAAAAAAGAAAGCTTACCTCATTCCAGTGGGGTTCTGTGGTGTCCCGGAAGACACGCGTCTTAGCTTTGCTAACAAAGTAGCCGAAGGAATCTACTTCCAGTGTGCAGTAGAGATCTGAGAAGGATAAACAAAAGTTGTGAGGACGAGTACGAGGACAAGGACAGGTCGATACCACAACAACAAACGACAAACAATAAATAAATAACAAGCCAGCTACTGTAACGTGAATAGATAATCGAAGCACGCGACTTGCTGACAACCAGATAAAAAATTGGATCTAAGCGTTAAAGTAAACGCCATTAAGAGTTACACAGTGTGTCGATTTCAGGGGAAGAAATTCGGAAACACGAGATCGACTCCATCGGAGCTGACGCTGCAGTTCAAAGTCGATTTCCCTGCGTCTCTATCCCAGTAACAGCTCACGCCGGGTTTAGATGGATTCACTATCGGTGTCATTTAATGACCTCATGATGGATTGTTTTGCAGTGCGGCCTTTGACCTGGAAACCATGTGGCTTGTGAACACGTCTCTCCAGCTGTCTTTACGCTAGTTTGCTGGTTCAATGACTGAGACACAAGTCCATGATTTTGCTTTCGGTTGTTATGATGTTGTAAGATGAAATTCCCGTTCACCATCAATATTTTTGACGCTGGCCCACAGGCTTTGTACCAAGAGACCTTGACATTTAAAAAGAATTCCATTTATCTTAAGTACTGCCCCTGCCCCGGTCCCAGCAGCAAAGAAGACACTAAAACCAGTGATAAATTTTTGTGGTCTGAGGGGGTACCTGGCACTCACGGAATCAACTCACGGAAGAGCAGCGTTTGGATATCTGCAAGCAAACCTAAGGAAAATTCATCAATGCTTACAGTTTTCTGTGATTCTCAAGGGCCAGAAGTATTGGAACATGGGGGGGGTGGGGTGGGGGGGGGGGTGAAGACAGCGGTGCATTTGTGACTCTCAGCTCAGACGAAAACATTTTTAATGAGGGAATACGAAAGCTTCTTGTCAGATGGATAAAGTGCATTATGTCAAAAAATTATGCATTTCTTTTAATTAAAATACATTTTTGATTAATCCTTGTATATTCTTTTCAAGTTTGGAATCTTTTAGCAAAAAGAGATCGCAGACATTTCGTTAGCTCCCTTTGTGTAAAGATCTTCAGGAGCAACCATGAAAAGATGAAAGTCTGGTGTGGTTCTTTCATTGGAGGCTTCAGACCCGCCATGTGGACGGCCCGGGTTCGATTTCCAGCCAATGCCCCAAACCTAGCCACTGAATGCAGGGTATCACTAGTGCCGGTTCCAAGTTGGGATTAAAGATGGTTTATTTAAGCAATTTAAGCATGTGGTTCAGATGGTCCCCTGCGGCAACCCCTTAAAACTAGCAGCTGAAGGTACGACAACTATCAGAATCACTTTCGTTGACGTCAACTTCACCTTTGCGCATGATTTTGAATATCAAACACAGATACAGTTTCTTGTAGGATTGACTGTATATTAAATTAGACCTTTTTTCAATTCTTCTCATGTTTATTGTATAAACAAAATCCAGCAGATCTATTTTATAGACATAAATGAAGGTTGGTTAAGACGCCCAAAAACTTAGAACAGCATGAATGAAAAATGAAGCACAGCAGGGGTCCGAGCTTCAAAAAAAAAAACACAGTGCACGTGTCGAAAGTGACAGCTAGAGTTACTTTCACGCCTGTAAAAAAAAAAAAAAAAAAAAAAAAAATTAATAAAAATCTAGCACAGTGTGTCATTGCTTTGGCAACCAGAGGGAAAAAAATCCCAAGCTTGACTTGCTGGTGTTGTACACAAAAGCTCGTTTTACAAAACACAAGCGATTGTTTCTAAGAGGGAAGAGAGAGCGGAAAATAAGCAGAACCAGGTTCGGGGTTTTGTTATGTTTCCTCACAGATGTGCAACTGCTGGAGGGTAAAATGCTTGTGGTCACTTTGTGATGGCTGCAGTATAAAGCCTGGGTTTGAACTCGCGACTGAGGATCGGCGTACATGCAGGAAATAACGGCTTTCTTAATGAGCTAGCGTGAAACCAAGGGGCGGGAATTCACTTACTGCTCAAATAACATTTTTTCTATATATCTTTTACATTTTCTCATAAAGATATGCAGCATGGTGACTGGGAGACGGATGAAACGTGTACGAGCAGGCAGCATGTTCTCATACGCTGAGGCAAATCAATGATGAATGTAAACCACACGCCAAGCTGGGGGGGAGAAACAAAGAAAAGCAACAGATGCGAGATGCACACGCGCACACACACACAAACACACACAATGCCTCTTTTGAGAGCTGTCAGTGTAGTTGTTAGTGCAAGCAGGACGTTCTGAGAGAACCGAGAGGACCTTTTTATCTGCGCGGCGCTGCGCTAGGCTCTTCTGTACCACTTAAAAACAGATGCCCGATTGTTATCACACAATCTAATCTACAGCGGGAGGCTGCCATATGCTACTGCTAACGCTATAAAAGCTATGCTAATTCACATCAACACACCATATGCAACACCGTTCTGGATATTAAAAGGAAATGAATTAGTCGCGTGTCGCGGCAGGGACGACTGACTGATGGGTAAATGGACCTCGGCTACAGAAATAAATACGCATTAAATATCAGAAGAGATATTGCGGTGATCAAGATGCAATAATGTACTTGTAGATATTTAGTTTTGTTCATTCCATTGTTTTTGTTTTTAACTGATTTTAATATTCAGCTTTGTGTTACATCTCTCCACCCATCTGTCCCATTGTGTCACCCAATTTACCCTCACCTGTCCATCTGTCCCATCTACCCTCTATCTCTGTCCATTTACCTGTCATTTAGTCCCTAGCTGTCTAGGTGTCTCTCTGTGCATCTGCCCCTACCTGACCATCTGTCCAGTTATACATTTGCCCCTTTACCCATCAGTCGATGCATTTATATGTTTGCCACCTACCTGCCCATTTGTCCATCTACCTACACGCCAATAGCTGCCTATCTGTCTATTTGTCCATCTACTGTACCCGTCTTCCCCTGCTTGTCTATCTACATACCTGCCTCTACCTGTCCATTTACCTAACCGCCCCATTAGTCCGTCCCTCTATCAACCTGCCCCTACCTGTTTATCTATCTACTTAGCCACCCACTCCTATCAGTCTGTCCATCTATCCATCTGCCCCTACCTTTCTATCTGTCTCTTTATCAACCAGTCCGCTACCTGTCTATCTATCCATCTACTTAAGTACCCCTACCAGTCTGTCCAGACACACACCCGCCCCTACCTGTCTATCTGTTCAGACACACACCCGCCCCTACCTGTCTATCTGTCCATATACCCACCCGCCCCTACCTGTCTAACTGTCCATACGCACACGCGCGCCTACGTATCTATCAGTCCATCTATCCACCCGCCCCTACCTGTCTGTCTGTCCATCTACCTACCCACACCTACCTATCCACCTGTCCAACTACCATCTTTATGTCTTACCATTGTATCAGTTATCTATGCTATAGACCATTTACAAACCTAATATATCTAAAGATCTATTTAGCAACCTGTACACATCTGTTTATCTGTCTGTATTTACAGTATATTTACTGTTTGTCTCTCAGTCCAGTCAGGCAGCTGAAACCTGAGCTGAACTATATCAGTGTTGCATGTGCAACATCTCTCTCTCTCTCTCTCTCTCTCTGGCAGTCCGTGATCTTCTGCTAATCACATTTATGTGCATGAACCAGGTTTGTGCTCCTAAGGAACAGGAAATACAATCCTCCCAAACAGATGCTGTATATTAGTTGTACTTAACCTGTGGATAATGAAATAATGCAGTTAACTGTATGAGTGTAAACACACACACACACACACACACACACACACACACACACACACACACACACACACACAGTACTCACTGGCTGACTCTTTGAAACCTGTGGCAGAATGGACGATGACGTGCAGGAAGCCGTACAGGCCGGAAGATTCTTCATCTGAAACACACACACGATATTGAAAGCGTGTTAGAGAGACGATACAGGACACTTTCTCTATTCAGCTTCATTCATCTTCCAAGCACATCTTGTTCCTCCATTCGTATTCCACTTCCACATGGCATCCATCCAGATGTAGGACCGTCGCCGTCACTGTCGAACGGGAGAAGTGAGTGAGAAAGTCCGGTCGTCCGTCTTTCTGGGATTAAAAATGCCCGCTGGCAGCCACGAGAACGAGTGAGTGTGTTGTGTTGCGTGAAAATAATCAGTGGTGGAGTTTGGTGATGTAGAGGAGTTACTGTTACCACCCGAGGGTTGATTGGTTTCCAATAACGGCACATCTGGAAGCATTTGCTCTCTCTCACACAGAAATAACACCATGATCCCAACTTCGATTTTATTTGTTTGAATAAACAAACAAATCCTGAGATCGCTGGTTCGGTTCCCGGGTGTTGCTGCAAGAGACCTCTCACAGCCGGAGGCACAGAGAGAGCTGATTGGCCGAGCTCTCTCAGAGGGGAAGGATGAGAGGTACTTGGTGCTCCCACATTAATCCCGGCTCTACAGCCAATCAGGGTCGTCTGTGAGCTCGCGCAAGCGGAAGGAGCGGATAGCGCTGTCCTCCGAGAGTGTTACGCCGTCCCCAACGGTGCGTGAGCGAGCAATTCGAAAAGATGCAGTCAGCTGGCGTCACGTGGTTCGGAGGAAACACGTGATAGTCTTCGGCCCTCCCGACTGAGTGGTAGTAGTAGCCTTAATGTGGGAGCCCCCTAGTGTCGGGGAGGAATTGGACACGACTAAAATTAGGGGGGGGGAAAATCGGGAAATTAAAAAAATTATTTAAAAAATAAAAAAAAATAAAAACCTCTGAACTTTTCACTTTATTGATTCAAACATGGAACTGGTGGAAATCATTTTGTTTTATTCGTCTTATTCGAATTATTATTGAAGGAAATCCCTTGCATTTGCTCCTACTTGAGAAATGTTTTATTCAAATATGGCTTGTTGAGTTATAAGTACTGAAAAAAAAAATTATGACTACATTCGAACGAATTCAGGGCAATATTTTAATACTTTCCACAAATGTATTAGCCGTTTAAAGTCGGAGTGCAGTGGGTGGCAGCGTTCAGGTTTTAGCTGGCTTAGGTCTTCACACCGGTCTATCAAAGTGTTATGTGAGGAAGTAAACAGAAAAAGATTTGTATATGTCTATATGTGTGTGAGATGGAAGGAAAGATAGAGAGAGAGAGAGAGAGAGAGAGAGAGTATAAGCTTATCTTGCAAACTAAATGCTGGCTTGTATGTGTGTGCGCGCGCGCGCAGGTGTGTATACTTGAAGACCTCCAACAGTGTCCCTGATGCAAATACAGCCGTGAGGAGAGGAAAACAAAACCCACACAGCTAATCCTCTTTAATGCAACACACACACACACACTCCTCCAGGTCCTAAAAACCTTTGAAATATTTCTGTGAGCGTTGCAGCGGAGATCGCATGCTCCATCGCTCACCTCCCTTCTTCTTCCAGTCTGAAAAGTCTCAGTTGACACTAAAGACTCAAACTATGACCCTTGGCTGAAATTTCCTTCTTGCATTCCAACACCAGCTGGTTTTTATTTTACCTCGTCCCTACTCGCTCTTCAACAAAATGAAAAAAAAAGAAACAGTTTACAATGGCTCATCATATTATAAAGATATTACCAATGGGCCGTTAGCGATGTCAGAGACGACGGTCATTTACAATACGATGTTGTAGCTGTCGTAAACGACAGGCAGTTAAAAAGGTGTTAGCTGTCATAGACGACAGCCGGTTAACGCTGTAGCTACCGTCGAAAATAACTAGCTTTCCTTCTATATTCGCAGACTAAAACCTTAATTAACATACAACAATACTTCAGCTCACCACCAGGGGGCATCACAAAGAACACAGTTTTAATAAGCAATGTAAACAAACTATTTTGCAACTCTGTTCAAAGCCTGTGGCTCCTTAACAGTCCAATAAAATGTTATACAGCCCAATTAACAGCAGACGCTCGTTCATACGGGCGTGTCATACGTGTATATATATATATATATATATATATATATATCAGGGCTTGACATTAACTTTTTTGCTCACTGGCCAATGTGGCTAGT
>JAQMYG010000017.1:13620398-13634943 GCA_030014215.1 Clariallabes teugelsi
AGTGTTTTGTGTAAATGCAAGGGAGTAAAATGGTTAATGCGAGTGTTTTGTGTAAATGCAAGAGGGAAAATGGTTAATGCGAGTGTTTTGTATAAATGCAACAGGGAAAATGGTTAACGCGAGTGTTTTGTGTAAATGCAAGAGCGAAAACGGTTAATGCGAGTGTTTTGTGTAAATGGAAGAGGGAAAACGTTTAATGCGAGTGTTTTGTGTAAATGCAAGGGAGTAAAATGGTTAAAGTGAAAGTGTTTCGTGTGAATGCAAAAGTTAAAATAGTTAATATAAACATTTTGTGTGAATAATAATAATGTGAGCAATTTGCTTCAACACAAGAAGTAAATGGTTATTGTGAGAGCATTGTGTATCGCCAAAAGCTCAATTGTTCATGTGAGTGGTTTGTGTAAATGCAAGAGGTAGTTGCGCTAGCCATGTGTGTCCACTAACCTACAGTACACACACACACACAGAGTAAATGTACTGCATGCAATATAAATGTGTCCCTAACAACCTGCAGTACAGCTTTATTATGGGATTGTGCCTGGTGAGCCCGGGCCTCATTGGTGTCTAATCAGCATATTAAACACTTTTTACACATCATCAGCTTTCATCCATCCTAATTACCACAAATATATGACACGAATATCAATGATTCTGTCAGCGGGAATGACTAAATCTTCACACTGTGTCTGTAGAGCGCCTAACAGCTGCTTGAAGGAAAATGGGAAATAAGACACATCAGAAGATACATAAATCAAATCTCGAGTTTCCACTGATCGGAGATCAGCCAGTGTCCTGAATTCATTAGAGATAATGTAAAAAAAAATACAGAAATTGCAAATATCAGCGAGACAGTAGATGCTTATCGAAATGAATGAATGGTTTATCCATGTGGGAACTTCATCGCGGGATTGCCACGGTAACGGGAGCGATCAATCACCAGCGGTGTCTCCCTGACGACAGTAAATAGACGGCATCCGAGTGACTAAACAGAGAAGCAGTTTCCAGAAATAAAACCGCCCATCTGCAAAGATGACAGGAACGATTCTCGGAGGAAATTAACGCTGCTGGAGGACGCAATTACATCATGTTTATCAACAAATACGTGGGTTTTTTTTCCTTTGGCGTGTTCTGTTAAACTGTATATAAATTTTTTTTTTTTTTTAAAGGCCCAGATGGTTGTTCCGTGCTGTGTGCATTTGTGTGCAAAATGAATATTTATTATTGTGTGTATTGCATTGTTGTACAGCATATATATGTGTGTGTGTGTGTGTTTGGGTGTGTGTCCTACCCCACTGCAGTCTTCTTCATCTTGGCACATAGCAGCAAGTCAGTGAAGAGAAAGACATGGCGGAGTTTGCGCGTGCCTTCGGACACTTCCACCAGGAACCCGTCCTTCACCAGCTGACGAACCTGTCACACACATACAGCAGGACAAACATTTATAAGAACAGATACACACACAAGATTTATAATGAGGTCATGGTGTTAAAACAGGCTTTTGGTTCCCTGCTGAGAGCCAAATGTCAATGCGGTGCCACGGACTTCCTGCGAGCTGCCGACGGCATGCAAACTGAATGAATAAGTGTGGAAAACGAGGGAGGGGAGATCTGGGAAGACGTCATACAGTAGATGTGCCGGGTTTAGGCTTAAAAAGTAAGAAGACGGCAGAGAGGGAGAGCGGTATATTGTGCATGACTAACAGAGTGTGACTAACCATATGAACCACACTGCACTATTAGTAGGTCGCAAGCACGCAGTTAAAAAAAAAAAAAAAGGGTGAAAAAAAAAACTTAATAAATAAAAGGACAGCCTTGTTTCCGTTCAAACTCACCTCTCCCTTCGGGGTCGTCACGGCGGTCCGGCGCGGGTCGATCTCCTCGTTGATGCTAGACAGGAAGTTCTGGGAGATTCGGAGCGCGTCTTGCAGCAGAGCGAAATCCGGGTGCTCTTTAGGAGTGTGTTTCAGCAGATCCTGATTTAACACAAACAAGTGCGAGTTAACCCTGCTGAAGGTGTGTGAGGGTGTACGGATGACTTATTCTTGAGTCAGTCAGGTTTCAAAGCTACTGTATGCTGCGTGAGCGGGGGGAGTTATTTATGGCATTTAAATGTCAGCGTTTATGAAAGAGAAGCAGACTGCATGTAACGTTTTATTATAATCATATACGTAGAATATATTTACCATTTGATTAATAAACAGACGAATGCTTCTGGTTATTTATTTAACTTAATAACAGCTCCTGGACTGAGCTTACTCAAACAGGGGGGAGAAAACTATAACGGGAGGATTCATGATGACTTGCTTCCTTGCTCGAGTTGTGCTTATAGGAATAGGTTTACGTCACCAACCAGCTTTACCACATTTACTGAACTTTTTTTTTTTTTCTACTGCTAATTCATTTTTCAAAAGTCACATAAGCAACTGAATTAGAATTAGTAGAGCGTCTGAACTACAGTATGACATCATGCTGAACTTTTGACCCTATTTGGTCTCTTGTATATATAAGTGCTATATCTCCGGAAAAATAAAATATATAGACGTGGAATAACTCAGATTTGTTGCAAAGCCGTTATACGTACACTATATATGGCTAAATATTTATAAAGCGCACCGATATGAACTTTTCCAACCAGCTTTTATAACAAGCTCCACTCTTCTGCCAAGGCTTTCCACTAGATTTTGAAGTGTTTCTGTGGGGATTCGTGTTTATTCAGCTATAACAGCACTCATTAGGTGCTCATAAAGCAGGTGAAGTTCAACACACTTTTGGTCAGTTTAATCTGGTTTATTCGCTTGCTACAGTAAATGACAAACTTTTGCGGAAATAAATGGTTTAATCTTACTCCGAGAACGCTTCTGGAACACTACAACACCGCCAGACGTTATTTACAGTGTCTTCTGAACGTATTCACCTCCTCATGATGTTTATCCACATGTTGAGCATGATGCGTTCTCATATTTCTGTCTTCTCTGTGGAATGTAAGGTTTAAAGCGATCCTGTGGACAGATCCTCCTGTCTCCATTGTGGATCCTTCAGTGTTATCTTTTTTTTCTGCTTTTGTTGCATCTCTGATTAACGTCCTTCCTGCTCAGAGTTCTTACGTTTGATTTGTAGTGATGCCACGTTCTTTCCATTTTGTTATAATGGATTTAATGTTGCTCTTTGGGGTTCAAAGTTCAACCCAACCCTCACCTATACAGTACTTCTCCACAATATGTTAGTAGAGATCCTTCATTTTGATATTGCTTGCATACAGTAGTAGTGTGAAAGATTCAGGAATCCTGACATCATATGACAGATCATGTGACACTGATTGGACCATAACCAACTAAATATGGGACTTCTGATGTTAACTGAAGAGAGTCGTATTGTGCAGCTTAATAACCGACGCAATATTAACAATATACATAGATTACATACAAATTACTACTGTAATTATTATTAAGTAACAAATATAACATTGACCTTGATAACAATAAATAATGCGCGTTGTTATTCTGTATTATTTCGCGCTCCGGCGATGCGCAGTGACTGATGAGTAATTTTGATTATCCACTTCCTGCAAAGTGATGCACCGTTGTTCACTCGTTCCCTTTACTGCTCGCGGTTCCTTTTAAACTGAGTAGTTTCACTCCTTACAGTTTGGAATCTTACATAAGACGGCTGAATTCTCACAAGGAACTAATAGCCAATAGGAACACAGCGAATGACTTTTCCTTACTTCCTGCTCATACAAACTCTCTACATCAAATGCAATCAATATAAAGACTGAGTGAACCAGTATAAGCTCTCAGGTACAGTACAGTACGGTCATCCCAGCCAGGCTCGGTTAGTGTTCGGTAATCATTATCAGATAACGCGAGGAAAGCACAGCTTGTGAATTTCTTGTACTAACACCACCAGTTTAGATCAAAGTGGCTGCAAGGGTTCGCCTGCTTACGTCATGAAAAGGATGAAATTTTGATTTGATTTGGCTCTTTTGTCTGGAACCCCAAGTATTTGCGAATATTTGGGCTGTGTCCCAAACCAACAGACGTCAGCACTAAATAATATGTCTTTGGCTTGGTGAGCTTTATGTGATTTAGGACACAACCCTGGTTCAGTCGGGTTCACGCCGGCTATTTTTCACGCCAGTGTATCATGACGCAGTCTTATCTCTGATAAGAGACGATGAGGGTGTGGTTGAATGTACCCGTGTGTGTGTTAGGCTTATGTAAAGGTGACTTGAACAATGGAGCAGCCACCACAGGTTACACACATACGCTGCAGCACATGTCTGTGTACACGCTTTGAGGAAAGAAAAAGAGGAATTTGAAGGGCTTTATACTTACATGGAGAACAAGTGTGCTGCGTGTCACGCGGTCGATGGGTTTATACAGGAGCGCTGCACAAAAAAAAAAAAAAAACAGAGCAAAGCATACTTGAGGTGACAACGTGGACAATTAAACAAAGGCAAACACGGCAAATCTATTTCATCAAAAGCCTATTACACGGCTCAGTGATTAGAGAGGGCGTGAAGGTGTAAACGGCTTACGCCTACAGCTCCATCCACACTGTTTTGACGAACCGCCTCAGGTTCAGTCTACACAGCACATACTCCATTCTCTTCCTTTTTTTTTTTCTCCTTTCCAAACTTTTGGAATACTGTGTGGTAAAATCAGAAGACCCCTTTCGTTTCTCTTTACACCTCTCTCTCTTGTATGCACCACCTCGACAACATGCATGCAACATTTATTTATACCCAGAAACCCCATTGACACTTTAGACTGCTTAACCACTTCTTCTTTCGAAACGCTTGAAACATCATATTATATTGAAGAAAAAGAAATGCTGATATGCAGGGGTTCAAACACTCTTTGGAAAACAGTGCCCCCAGTGGCCATTTCCTGCCAACATCCACAGAACAATAAAGATCGACATACTTGGCAAGATATAGAACTGAAAGTTCTCATGAAATGTAATGATAAACTGTCCATATGTCCAGGACAACAGATGTCCTCGGTTCTTAATGTTGTAATGAACATGGCTTTCAAGTTTGGATCAAATATACTGTACATCATCAACCGTCAAATTCACACCCATTCAAAATGGAACAATTCCTACACGTGTAACTACACGTCCGTCTTTTTGAGTGACGCCGTACTCATTTTAGACGAATACCATCCAACTTGCTTTCTTTGCTCCGTATGCATCAAGAATTTTCATCTACAACATAACGTTTTAGCTTGGATGCATCTTGAGGGGGTAGAGCATCGTCTATACGTGATAGTGTGATGAAGGAACACCTCATAATTTTCGCTTATCAAGGCACTGATGAATGTCAGTAATATATATATATTTTTTTTTACTTGTTATTTAACCGAGCTGGGTTATACTGTACCTGGAGTAGTATTCAATCAAAAAGCTGGAAAAAAAAAATTAACCCAACTACTAAATAAAATCAACAGATTTATCCATTCAAAAGAATGATTAGTTGCAGCCCTACATACAGTACATCTCTATTGAATCAGAGAAATAAAACTCAACCCCCCCTCACCCCCCCCATGTCACTTTAATTCCCAGAAGCCCCCTCTGGCGCAACCAACTAACAGAGCGTAATCACAGCATAAACAAGCTTTGTGAAAACACATGAAAGCAAATCTCATATGTGCTCAGAGCCTCGGGTGCGAAATAAGAAGCGTAAACATCTAATACCAGCTACGACTGATATCGTGTAGTAGTACGCTAATGTGGCGTTTCGCCACGTCGTGTCCCATACCGCGCGTCTGATCCGCGCCTGAGTCCCGAGAGCGTGTTCTGCCATTCCGTTTCATGCTGCTCTACTTTCAGACGCTTCATAAATAATGAGTGCGTGTTGCCAGGCGTGCTGGACATCATCCCCTGCTGCATCGGGTTAAAGAATTAAACGGGAGGCTGAGGGACCTTTCCAGGAACAAGATCGACAGCGACGCTGCATGATTATTACCAGACAGCTGTGCGTGCGTAACCAGATGTCAATTTGCTTAAGTATACCCTGAGATGAGATGAGCGAAAGTAGTGAACAGGAAGTCAGTTGGGATTCAGGCTTCCTGTGTGAAGACGCCCTATGATGAAGCACTTCTTATACAATTACTAGAAAAAAAAAAAAAAAAAAAGATATTTATACTGTATATTAATTTAAACACTTGTATATTATCTAATCCCATCACTGCAGTAATGATGAAACACAAAACGACTTTCTTTTTTTGTCCTTAGTGTGCAGGACATGTATAATTCACGTCTATATCGCTCCAAGAAAAATTTATTACAGTGAACCTGGAGTTAATGAATTATCAATGGGAGTGAAGTCGATTGATTGAACAGCCAGTGTATATACTGTAGATGTGTGCAAGTGCTTTTCGTTCTCCATACTGATATCTACAGTACGTTTTTTTTTTTAATGAGGCAGTGTCATACTGTAGCTGACGTATTTTACTGAAATGTAGATTTTTTTAAGCTTTTTAATAAGGATGCTGAAAATAAGTTTACAAAACCAGCCTTAAATTAAAATGCATACAGAACTGCGTAAGAGAAACAAAAACCTCTTGCCCTGATACAACACGAATGCGTTAAATGCTCACGTAACTCACAGGCCCACGTTTTACATGAAGATCAGCTGCAAGTAAATTGTTTAAACATTGTTCCGAATCAAATATAGCCAGGAAATTGCAGAAATTTATGCAAAGTTTGGTTTTATTTGCTTCACGCTTGTCATAATGAATGAGCACTCCTGCAAACACAGCCCTTTCCACACTCTCCACTAACAGCTCCTCAATCATCAGGACTAAGCTTAGCAGGTAAAGAACTAATCACCGGCTCACTTCGGAGGAGTTCTGCACTTCCTCCTTTCTTTCAGCGGACGGCTCAGCTGGATGCGCCGCTCGAAACGGAGGCAAGTGTGTGTCCTCTAGGAAGCTTTTCCCGCTTTGCGGTTTCAGTCTGGCACCGCTGCCTTTTCAAACCAGGCGTCCATATGGGTGCTGCATCATCCTCAGCGGTGCCAGAAGGAGGGAAACAAAAAAGCCACTGGTGCAGTTTTTAAGTTTTTTAATCCCTAATTGCTGTGCATTGTTGTTGCTGTATGAGCTAGACATTATTAGATTTATTGAAGCCTCTTTATGTTACATCATTTTTATTTTCACTGGTACTTTAGCAGACAACAAGTAAAATGTCTAAAGCAAATGTCTTCGACTTTCGATCAGTACATCGACATGTAATGGCGTTTCTATTGAATTTGCTCGGGATGCTCTGCGATTCCACATTTTAAGTGCTTCATTTCTCTTATACCACAGGGCTAAAACTGGTTTAGGTATTAGAACGTCTGGGAATAAAAATAGCCACAGCTTAAGTCACAGAAAAACGAATCACCGCCTTCTGACCAATCAGAACGCTTCGTTCAGCTTCACGGAGCGAGACAATTTAATTAGTCTTGGATGGACAACGTTGTTTAGCTAAACTGATGCATCACCGAAGCTTGATATTTGATGTTATTAAAAATAAAAGTAAACAAAAAAAAATAATCATTAATCTATATTATAAAGCATACAAGACGCATCCCAATATCTGCTACCACATACATACACACACAATCCGTCTGTCATGTGACAAGACGCCTGGAGGGAATACATATACCGTTGCGCCAGAGCGAAAGAACTTCCACAGAACGTGACTCGCTTCTAAAGGAGATGAATGTCTGATCAATTTATTTTTCCTCTATCTTTCTCTCTATCGCTCTGTCTCTCAGGCAGATGCCATAGGGTGTCTCCACGGCACGTTAATTAGCAACGACTTACACGCGGGTTATCTCAGAGTTAGGGGAAGTTCAAAAGCAAGAAAGTTACCATAAAAAAAAAAAAAAATTTTTTAAACGTACGTAGCACCACAAAGACCATGTGAAAAGACGAAAAACACCTCAACAGCAAGTCACATACCAATCCGTGCACCAATCCTGACCGAGCGTTCCGAATAAAGGGTTACCGTAAGTGCAGTTACAGCACAGCCGGAGCACCAGAAGGACCTCCATGACACGAGTCCGTTCTCTATCTTTCTCTTCCCCTCTTCAGTTATCAGTTATTCATCCCGTCTTCTGCTGTTGATTCTCCGTCTGGCTTGCCTGCCTCCCTTTCTCTAACTCGCTTGTTCTCCGTGGGAATCTCTTTCTCTTTCTTTCTTCTCCCTCTCCCATTTACACGATGCTTACTTACTCCCTCACTCCCTCTCGCTCTAACGTTCAGTCTCTTATACCTTCTGCTGTATGTGCAAAGAGAGCGAGAGAAGCAGATACAGAGAGAGAGAGAGAGAGAGAGAGAGAGGATGATTCAGTGTGTCCAGACACTTGGAGTGAATGAACACGCACATACATATCAGTGTGGGGTTTTGTGTGGCACTGTAGCTGATTAATGCTAGGATACTGCAGGACGGTGTGAGGTAATCATTGTGGCAAGACAGAATTTCTCTCTCTCTCTCTCTCTCACACACACACACACACACACACACACACACACACACACACACACACACAGCCCCGTATCAAGTTTATTCACAAGTCTCAATAAACGACATTATCTTCAACTCATCTTTTCCTCATTTCCTCCTTTATTTGCTATCCAGCTAAACATCCCAGCGATCCCAGCTAAGCAGTTACAAAACATCAACCTCACATAAACAACCAAATTTCTCTCTTTCTGTTCCACACAGTTATATACATCCTCCCTCTCCCAGACACACACACACACACAAAACAAACAGCAGCTCAAATTCAGTCTTCAGAAAAACTGCACAATAAAACCTTTAGCATTGTTAGCCAAGCTAAGCAGATACTTAACTCAGCACTGCGCTAATGTCACTAGCTAAACAGATATAACTATAACACAATGAAAATAATTATTAACCACTTTTAAACTAGCCAGGTAACAAAAAAAACTAAAATATTAGTCTACTTAAAACATCACTAGCTACTGATGTCTCACTAAAACTGCTAATCATAGCTAGCTTGTTAGTGCTTGGTTTCAGTGACTTAGCCTAAAACTAGCTACTAACACCTGGCTGGCTACGTTTTTTTCTTCTTTTTTTTTTCTTTCAGTTGTGAGAGTTCATTAATAAATTAGATATTACCCTAGTTATTTTAAAATATCACTAAAGAAGAAGAAAAAAAACACCAACATGCTAACTAGCCTTAGGCTGCTATTTTGTGTGACTTTTGTCTTGTATACGAGGTCACTAGCATAATTGCTAAAATAAATCCGGCGCTTATGTTCAGGTCTGTCAGTGAGAGTTTCTTAAACTTTAACCTTCACTCACTCATCGTCTATACTGCTTCATCCTGAATACAGGGTTTATGGGGGGTCTGGAGCCTATCCCAGGAGACTTAGGACACAAGACAGGGTACACTCTGGAAAGGGGTCCAAATCCATCACAGGGCACACACACACACTACGGATCAATTTGGGAACACCAATTAACCTAATCTGCATGATTTTAGACTGTGGGAGGAAACCAGAGGTCCCCGGAGGAAACCCAGCAAGTACGGGGAGGACAAGTACTGTAAACTCCATGCACACGGAACCGAGGCAGGACTCGAACCCAGACTTTGGAGGTGCAAAGTGATAGTGCTAACCACTAAGCCACCATGCTGCCAACTTTAAGCAGGGACTATCTGACCATTTTGATTCATACACATTCACATTCAATACAGACTTAAATAATACATTTGATTGTGTAAAGCTGCTTTGCGATAATGACAATTGTTAAAAGCGCTATTCAAAATAAATTGAATTGAAAAAAGGAAAAAAATTTTAAAATGTAAATCAAATTTCCCACACCACCTCTGCAAATTTTTTTCTTCATGAACATAATCCATTTATAAACTATTAGCAGCATAAGTCATCTCTACCTTTTCAAATATCCACTGGCGGGGCATTTCAATCCGAATCCCCCGCCCGCTAACACACACGCAATCGCACACAGCTCTTGTTTGACTTACCCTCCATGTTGACAGTGGTGGTGGTGCAGTCTTTAGAGTCTTTCGGTCCCTTGACTTTGACGTTCTGTTAAACAGATAAAATCAGCGCTTAACATGAAAAACAGACAAAGATTTCTGCATAAGCAAAAGATTTCACACACAAATGAGACAGGAAGTGCTACTCTTAACATAAGTCTCAAAAATGCACCATTCTTTCTAAAAAAAAAAAATTATTAAAAAAAAAACATGTTGCCAAGTGGCTTTTCAAAAAGGCATTGAGAACGACATGCACCCTTAACAATGCATTCAAAGCACATTACTGGACCTCACTGGCATCTTTAAAGCTGCTTTTCCTGTACACATTGTTTAGACTTGAAGTGAAATGAAAGCCTCCCGCAGAAAAGATGGAGAGAGACAGAGGGAGAGGGTACAAGGAGAATACAAATGAGTGCACACACCTCGGAGATCTTCTGGAACTGGGAGTTGGACTGGCTGCATTTCTCCACCGTCTCCACGGCCATTTTGTAGTTGTCCACGAAGGCTTTGTACACGCCAAGCTGGCTGGCCTGAGAGACAAAGGGTGATCATGAAATTCGAACAGTCCCAGAGGACCAAGGACATGACGAACACAAAGTGGCGAAAAAGAGAGCCAAAGAGACCTAATGATTCTAAGCATCTACTGTACACGTATAAAACCAGTCGCATTACAGAAGCAGTAAAGCACAATCAGCATACCACTGTTTATTACATTAACAAATGAGTTCTACAAATCTGATTATTAATATATAATTAATATATAATATTGTCTATAAGGGCGTTCGAGTAAAAGAATAACACTACACAGTCATAAGATTAAAAAAATAAAAAAAATAAAAAACCTTTACATAAGATCTATACATCAATGCACTTATCAAATGGTTTCACTAATGCTTGGATACCATCAAGGTAGAAAGTTCTCTCAGGACAGCCTGCTTTACTTCTGAAACCCTGGCCCAAGAACTCATTTAATGGCCCTTTCCTTTAGTGTAAAAAGTTAAGTGATTATACTTTATGGAAACAGTTACGCACATATTCTAAAAACAGAAATTGCTTCACATTTCCTCGAGCAGAGCCTTGTTCAGACTGCGTGATTCACATCTGAAACAATGGCCTCCCAGGAACTCCTTTAATGGTGCAAACATGTGAAAATGTCTTGGAGCGAAGTCAGGCCTGTACGGACAAACCAGTCAAGTACCTAAGTACCTAGACGCCTTTAAGGATCAAACCAGGTTTCCGCTGAAAGAAATAGGCCGATTAAAGGAGTTCCTGGGACGACAGTGTTTCAGGAGAGAAGCAGGCAATCTGATCAGTCTAGTCTTTCACTATTTATTCCTTTTATTTCCATCACTTTCTTTCTTTTGCTACAGAGGATAGGAAAAAGCATGCATAAGTGTGCACACGACTTTATAAAGAATGTGGCACTGTTCCGAATCAACCAATCAACTTCAAACTCATTTAAACGGTAATTAGCATATGCTTGCCATAAATTACAGTGACTGATTAACCCCGAATAAAGTACAGCTGGTCCTACAGGAGACTTCACAAAACATCCAATCCAAGCTCTCAGAGCCACGTGGAATATTGTGTTAGATACCGATTAATCCAAAGTTCCACACTTCTGAAACACACACACACACACACACACGTCAGCATCACTTTAAGCCAGAATGTCTGAAAATGAGTAGTTAAGTGAGAGAGAAGAGCGACGGAGTGTTTATGGGTCTATAAGAGAGAGAGAGAGAGAGAGAGAGGGAGGGTGAGAGATGGTGGATCACTCGTGCTCAACATGTTCTTCTGCTCAGAGGCTTCATCCCTCCCTTCTGCTCGTTTATTCCTTCTCTGTAACAGTAATTACACCACCATCTGCCTACTCGAATTATAACCACAAACACACTCTCCAGCGCACTCACATATACTTGGACGCATGCGTGCACACACACTCAGACACACACCAACTTAAGTTCTAAAGACTTGGTTTCTTATGGAAACTTTCTCGCTCTTTCCCCCCTTCTTTATTTCTTTCTCTGTGTCTCTTTTCTTTTTTTCAATATGTATCTCTCTATTTCTCACTTAATATTGCGAATTCTCTCTCTCTCTCTCTCTCTCTCTCTAAAATGCCCTCAACATTGCTTTCTCTTTATCTTTGTTTCAGTCTCTCCCTCCATTTTTGATTTCTCCATCTTTCTGATCCGTTTCTTTCCTCCTTTCTCTTCCATCTCTCTATCTTCTGTTAATTCTTTAGTAATTATCTCAATTTCCCTCACGATCGGTTCTCTCTCTAGTCCTTTCTCTCAAATGATCTAATTCTTTCTTTCCACGTCTCTCACCACCTTTTATTATTTATTTCTTAGTGCTCTATTTACATCTCTTTCCCTCGCTATCCAAATTCCTTTCATTTATTTATCTGTCTCTCTCCATTTTCTCACAATTTCGCTCATCACCTCCGTCTCTTGCTGCATTTCTTGCTTTGCTCTGTCTCTTTCTTTATCTCTTTTGCTCTCTTTATTTCTCTCCCATCCTCATTTCACAATCTCTTTTAATCTCCATTTTCCCATTCTCTCCATCTATTTTGCTCTCTCTCTCCACTTCTCTTCCTCTTTTTCTCACGTAAACTCACATTATCTTTAGTTCTTTGAATACATCTCCTTTTCTCTCCTTCACTACTGTTTTTGTTTTCTCTCTCTTTGCTTATTCTGCCTCCATTTTTCTCCCTAGTTCTCACATTCTCTTTATTTCTCCCGCTAGATCTTTGTCTTTATCACACCTGCCTCCTTCTATTCTGCCTTATCTCTCTGGTCTAATCTCCCTCTCTCTATTTGTCAACTCTTTGCTGACTATCATTCTTTTACTGTACTTTCTCTCCCTGTCAGTTTTCTTCCCTTTCCTTATCACACCATCGCTTTATCTCTCGTATACTTCTTGCTTTATTATCCCTTTACAGCTTACACTCTCCCTCGATTTCTGTTTCTTTCGTTATCTTTCTTGATCACTATCACTCTGTGTCCTTTTTACCTCCATTTTCTCAAATCTCTCTCTCTCACACGCTCCTCAGAGTTGATATTAATGAGTGTGTGATGCAGTATTAAGCTCAAACCACAGCACTTCTTCAGAACTGTACAATACTGTGTGCGTACAATACGCACATGCCGACTGACTGTGAGACACATTAACAGCTTCGTGTCAGGCCACATTATTACTACAATAAGATTTAGTTTCCTCTAACAGTGCGTTTGAAACTTTGTTGTAGCTGTGTTTCCCTCCTGCGTCAGCTCTCTGCACTTTTACAGCATGACCAGTTCCCCTGCCCAGGGAAGTACTTTAAATGGAAAACAGAGCAGGTTCTCTCTAGTTTAATGAGAGCTGTAATCGCATTTGCTTCTGCACACACTAACACACAAATGCGATCGCATTAAACAAAAATAACGCAGGCTTCATTTCGGCTTCCAGAACATTCATTAAAACAATGAGGCAAGGGAACGAGGGACCAAGTGTAGTGCGGCACTGCAAGCTCACTATAAGCAATAAATTAGACACAAACCAGGCGCATCACTCAACCAAGACAACACACACACACAAACACACAATTCGACCGTACCTCTCTGTTAAAACTGCTTTTCCAGCTAAGAACAAAAACATTCACAAAGAATTTTTCACAGAAAGACTTTTACTCTTCATTCGTACTGTAAAAGTTCAAGTATGAACACTTACGCATACAGACAGGGTACGCCACAAAATTCCTGATTTGTTAAGAACCTTGACACTGATCATGAAAAACTATAACCAAGCTGTGACATGTATTCAGAAAGACTATTACTGATGACAATCCAGTCTGGAAATACAGAACCGTGAAGTTAGCAACAAATTGCAGAAGGTTGTTAAACACTAAAGACGCAGAATACCAAAGTTACCCTAAAGTTACAAAAGGAGGAACTTAGGGAACAACTAACTTGTTCCTAATTAAGTTGCATAAGTCATAAAATAACTTAACAGCAGTTATAAAATCTTGAGTTATACTGAAGTTACAAAACTATTTATTTACATTGAAATTAACCTGCAGCTCCAAAAGTTTGAATTTACCATGCAGTTAAAGAAATCCAAGGTTACAGACGTCAAAAGTTATCCTGAAAGTTACAAAACAATTAACCTACCCTACGTTACACAAATAAAAGTTAAAGTTAAAACAACCCTGAACTGTTGATGCCATCATGAATTGATAAAAAATTACAAACGTTTTAAAATTACTCTTAAGTTACAGATGTCTGAACGTCCTCTTAAGTCTTGCGTTGCAAACCTTACAAACTTTACATTTCCTGAAGTTACATAAGTAAAAAATTTAAACAAACAGTTTGCACATCCTTTAAAATTACAGTTCTGCCTTTACAAATTTTACAAAAGTCTGTACTTCCTCTGAAATGAAAAAGTTGTAAAACTTTGTAATTTTGCTGAAGTTACACTACCGTTCAAAAGTTTGGGGTCACTTGCAAATTTCTTTGTTTTTGTTTAGTGATTTATTTTCTACATTCTA
>JAQMYG010000017.1:13658184-13668481 GCA_030014215.1 Clariallabes teugelsi
CATTTTTCCGGACCTCGGACTGAATAGAAATTTGGTAAGTGGACCTTTCAAATTTATATTTGAGTACCCCTGGTCTAACCTATTCTACAAAAGCTCTGCTTAATCTCTCTCTCTCCCTCTCTTTCCCCATCTCTGCTTGAACTGAACTATGAAGGCATGAAGCTTTGATCGATGTCGTTTACTTCTAAACACTCTACTTCCGAGTGAAGGTTCCCCTAACACCCACCCATTTATGAGATGTGTGTGTCTAAGTGGGAATCTGAATGTACAAGCATTTGATGTGGGTCTCATCTGTTTGTGAGCCACACTGGGTCAATGGCTCTCATCAGAAATGTCATCAAGAGTGTAGGGAGTGGAAAAGCAGCGAGATCGAATGATAAGCACGAAAAAACCGAAAATGACATTTCTAAGAGGAAAGAAAAGAGACAAATTTAAGTGATCAACAGAGAGAGAGAGAGAGAGAGAGAGAGAGAGAGAGAGAGAGGTGTAAGTGGGTGTCAGGCTGTTGACAAACTCGCCAGTCCGACCATCTGTGCTCTTCTTAAAGATGAGGGAAAGAACCACAACAACAGAGAACGCCTGACAACACCCACTCACAACAAGCACACGTCACGGATCGTTTCATGGATAGATTCTCAGGCACTGCAACCTGAAAATGAAGGACCAAAAAAAAAAAAAAAAAAAAAAAAACTCATTCCATTAACCTCATTTGAATCAAAGTCTCCCTGGACCTGGTAGTACAGTACATTACAGAGCTTGGGGCGAGGGATATGTTCTAGTCATCTCATGCAGGTTTGTTGTTGTAAATCTACTTCCCAAGCTGTGTTCACGATTAACTTTGAAGCGAGTTTATACTTTGCAAATGCACCAGCTGGAGGTTTTTGTAGTTCGGCGTTTGGGGACACCAGTAAAACCTGCTCTGAATCTGTGTACGGATTATATTTGGGTGTATTCGACAGCGTCGGGCTTTTTCAGATGCCGTGTCTGCGCCTAGTAGAAAAGAAACAAGCGATGGGCGGAAGTGTTCCCCTGAGAGATCCTGAAAAGACCAAGGTGTGGCTAATAGCCGTTATAACAGGCATAAATACAACGGCTGAAACGTTGAGAGACTTAAATGTACAGTATGTGGAAGCCGTTTCCCAGGGGGTGATTACTCGGAAACTCGTAAAAGAGCGGCTGTGCCATTACCCACCAAGCTGACGAGGGGGTATATAGGGCAAATAATTCCTATTAGTTTATACTTTAAGGTGCAAGTAAAAAACTGTTTCTGGTATCAAAAACCGCAAGGGAAATTTGTCTTAAATATACAGTAACTTTGAAAGATACCACTTTGAATCGACCTAGTGGGACAGCTGATGCTTTAATGAGGGACTGTGTATTTTGTTCCCCATCAGTTCCCTTGTGGTCACTGGCCAAGTCAAACTATTCAGGCTCACTGTTGCGATTAAGACCATAAATATCTGAAACTTTCCAAACCTGCCCTAATAATAAGATGACTTTGTCTCAAAATGACTCGAAACGGAAATGTCAAACAGGGACAGTGTTACAGTACAGGGTGAAGCGACACTTCTTGTTTAAATTTGGTGTCACAAAATGATGATGCTTAGCCAGTCCATATTAGAATATGTATTTTATGCTTCTCTTACTATCGCTCTTTATCCGAATACATGATATATACAAGTAATTGAAGTATCTAATTAACCACGCATAAAAATCACAGCACGTTTCAGAGAACACTTCGAACATCAGAAGGGCGAAATGGATGTAAGGAAGTGCAGCGATTTTTCATGCGCAACGGTCGAGCTGGGAGTCCTAGGCAGACTGTTGATTCAATTCCATTTTTTCTAAAGGAGTTCTCCTGGAGGAAATAAGAGCAGCGGCAAATACCAGTGCTGTGTTAGATTTACACAGAGATTTGTACATAGAAAGGTCCGTCTCTTTGTGGGTTTTTTCCCCCTCACTACACAGATTCATTTTCTCATCTACATTATGCTCCGAGCTGGAGGTAAAGCAGACTGTATGTAAATGTCTGAACTGAAAATGCATTACAGCAGCATCATCAGCCATCAGAGCGTTCCTTGCAATATAACAAGTTCTATGCAATGTCGCCGTCTTGGTTGTTTCTAGGTAACATAAGCTTAAGAAATAACATTTAACTTGAATTATAGAACATTTAGTTCCAACAGAGTAATCTGATTGGACGAGAGACTTTCCACAACTGGCAAAAATAGACGGTAACAGCATTGTGATGTTTAATTATATGTATGACTACGACTGCATCACAGCCGTGCTGATATTCATCATAACAGTATTCCCGTTCGTGTGATATCGCTCAATTAAAAATAGGTGAAAAAGATAAAAAGTTCGACAAGTATGGTTTTCTTTAAATAATTTTTAAAAATGTCAGTTTTACCAAAACATTGGCTGACAAATATAGCACTTGATTGCTAGAAAATAGTCAGTGTAGCATTGGTCAGCCTGCTCCATCATCGATTAGGTCATTAATGCAGGATTTAGACACAGTTACAACTAGAACAAAACCCTTTATTAGTATCAGCACTAATACTTCTAATAATCAGCTAATACTGATCACAAGCTGAACAATAAACAAAAATAAAGCTGGTTCTGTAATCGTATTACACTGTTAAAACCAACTTTATCAACATAGTGAACTTGCCATGTTTCCAAGTCTGTAAGTGCTTTTCTACGGATATCACAAAGCAATCAGAATGTTGAAATCCAGGTCACACAAATCTGAAAGAATTACTTGTCTATGAAGACGTCTATAGATACTAAATATTTAGTAAGTAATGAGTTCTGTTCTTGCATCCAAATATTCCACTAATTAAATAGTCTTCTATCTGCATGGAAATTTTATTTTATTGAGGTCAAAAACAACTGCTATTAGAAAATTGTAGCACTTTTTTATTATATATAGAGTGTTGAAACAGTTCAGGAGTGAAAAAAAACAACAAATTTGACAACAACCAAAAATTTTTGGTTGAAATCAGGTTGAAAATACATAGCCCTAGATACATAATAAAGTAAGATGATCTAGCAGATACAGTTAAACTGGTAAGGAATTTTCCCCTTATCCAGAGAGAGAAAGAAAATGAAAATGATTCTGCTTCAGCAATCTCAACGGAGGGAGTGAAGCATTTGTTGATCTGAAGGTCAACAGAATGCTGAATGGAAAAAAGTGTGAGCTTTGACAGTATTAATATGAAAAGACTGTTGAAATTCTCCTCGTTGGTCGGTCATAGAGCGTTGATTAACTTTCTAGTAAGGCACGACTATGTTGTAGTGCAAGATTTTAAAAAAACACTAAAGTATTTGAGCATGCTTACACAAATTCACTTCTGTACCTGTAGTAACAACTTGTATGGTGGATGTTTCTTGTAATTTAAGATTAACATTAAACATATTTTGTATATAACCAAAAAATATGGTTCTGTGGAGAAGATTTTTGTAATTGTAAATATATATATATATTTTTTATGATTATAAAAGGAATCTCCAGTGTCAGCAATTATCCTTATGAAAGTAAATTACATTAATAAGTTTCAAGCTACTACAAGGTAGATGATAACCAGAACTAGTGCATTTTTTACATGTGTAAGTGTAACTATAAATAAAAGATAAAGGGCCTTGTTCAGCATATTGAAATAATTCTATCACTTTCCAAACTTTAGCTTAAACCTCTTCACATGCTCACAGGTATTCAGAGAACAGCACAAGAAGCATGAGGAATATTTTGGGAAGTGATAAGTCATGCCTCTATCAATCCCTGCACCCACCTTACCCACACCGTTACTGTAGCAACAGCATTGCACGTCCTACACGGCCAAATTAGTCCACTGCAATAGAGGAATGATATCTATTAAATGTATCAGTGTCTTAATTCAGCTATGAAAGACAAGTAAGAAGAGCCTCAATTACTAGTTCTTTATTCTTCTGAGCCTGAATCAATTCGCCAATTTACATGACGTACAAATTTACACAAACTCATTACCAAGGCTATCCAAACTGTGATTAGGTTTTTAATTATGAACCAGCGGTCACAATAGCGTATTGGGTCACAATAGCGAACGGACAGTTTTATAAGATCTGACGTTCTTCCTTGTATTTATTCTTCTCCTGCTCAACAGCGAGCTGAACGGAAATCTGGCGTATTGAAAGCTTTTCATTAGACAGATTTAATTAGGCTAATTAAGCAAATGGGAAAATATGGCAGGCAGTCAACAGGAACGCCAGTTTGATGGGTTAAGTAAAGTGGGCCAGCCTGGGGGGGTAGGGAATTGAACAGATGCGAATGATGGACTGAGGTGAGCATTAACGCTAAAGAGGTGAATGATGTCATGGTCAAATGTGCAAAGGAGAATAGTTATCTATACATTACACAATCAATTAGATGAGCTTGTTTTAAAGCTGTTTAAGTAGGTATATAAATTATCAGCACGAACAGAAGCATGGATGAAAACCAGAATGCAGGTTCCTGAGCCTGTAGATACAAACAGGAAACTGTCCATATAAATTCAGACAGAAAATGAATTTTCTTTCAATTATCAGATATATTGATCAGGTGTCCAAAGTGCAAAAGCTTCTTAGCTTTCTTTATCCTGACAACTTTATAATGTCGAATCTACACAAAGGCGACAGTAGCTTGAGCTAGCTAAATATGAAGAACTGAAGATATTAAGAACATTTATTTTTAAGAATGGTGAACAAAGACAGAATTGTGTTCTCGTTCAGACGTCGTTGTTTACCGTTCGAACATGGTCATGGTCGCTGACTCAGAGCTAAGAAGTGACAGAATTAGAAGAGGGCATTTGATTCCAAGCGATATATTGATAAAAAAAAAACTTGGACAAATTTAGCAAGGAAAGTATTTATATTTATACACATGCCGATAGTGCATTAGTCTGAAATATCCCTAAATACATTATAGAGTAAGGTATTCCTGGAATAAAACAAAGCAAGTGTTTCCGACTGGTGAAGAATAAGGACGACTATATTCAGCTCTCAGCTTCCGACCTTATATTATTAGCACTATTGATTTATACATAATCTTAAGCTGATTAGTCTACAGCGTGACAGATTACTGCATTTCAAGCTTTTGTTTTGTGTCGAAAGCCGAACAGTAGTTGGAATGTCTCTTAGATCTTTCAATAATATTTAATAATGGTTTGATTTTGAGATTCGCTATAAAAAGAAACACCCTAGTGAGTCACGCCAAATTAAATAAGTTAGTTAATTGGTTAGTTAGAACCCTCATTCCTACTTAAGCGCTGGTCCAGGTCATGCTAATCGATGTTTCGCCCATTCTGCTGAAAGCTCAATGTTAAAAATAAAACCACATTGCACACTGAGAGAAGCTTGAGACCTTGAAGATGGTTCAGACAGTTCAGGCTGATTTAATAAAGCTAATCTTACAATACATATTTATAAAACATTCCACACACTCGATCTATGAGAATCTTATACACACACAAACAAAAGACACCAAGAATAAAAAGCACTGCTGATTTATTCTCCTCGGAAAGGTCAGATCAACAGAGGTGCGTGTAAAAACATACATCATGACATTTTTCAATGGTTGCTCATTCAGCCAACAAAAAGGTACCATTCATCAACCAGGGAGCAGAAAGGTACGGTTGCTAAACTAAAAGAGTACTGTTCCTCAATCAAAGGCCAGAATGGCACTGCTTCTAAATCAGAGAACAAAAAGGTGCAGTAACTGGGCCATAAGTGTACTTTTTCTCATCCGGAGACAAAAATGTGTACAGTACAGTTACTGAGCCGAAAAGAGGCTGTTCCTCAATCAGACCCAAAAATATCCAGTTAATATGAGCCAAAAAGGTAATGTTCCTCAACAAGATACCAAATGCGCTCAGGTACGGAGTCAAAAAGGTGCCATTTCTTAACCAGATACCAGAAAAGGCACCTTTTTGACTTAAGTGTTTTTGCAAACTTTCTCCACCAATTCCCGCCCGTCACGATGGCAGTCTCCCATGAAGGTAATCACCAACCAAGCAGAGCGAAGGGTATCGTGTGCTTCTTCCGAGGCACGGGACACAAACCGACCGAATTTTTTGCAAATTGCTTGGTCATGCACCATAAGGATTGGTGTACACGGTAGGGGGATAGCGATATCTGCTCCTTCTGCTGCCGTGAGCTGACAGATGACCATGATTGGCTAATGTCAACATGATTGATGTGCGAGTGCTAGAATGCCACCCATCGCTCCGCTAGAGAGGGAGCTCAGCCAATCAGCTCTCTCTAGGCTTCCTGGCTGTGGGGAGGGGGGGGGGGGGGGTCCCAGAAACATCCCGGATTCGAACCTGATCTACGAATGATGATGACGAGCATGTTGCTGATGCACCACGCAGAATTCGGTGTTTCTGAACCAATTGGGTGCAGGTACTGGGCTAAAACAGTACCGCTTCTTAATCAGAGAACAAAGATATTGTTTATTTAATCAATCAGAGACTCAAAGGTACAGTTACTGGCCAAGAACTGTTTCTTAAAAGTAAACATTCAAAAACCTTAGCAGTTTCTGGAACAAAACAAAAAGATTGTGGAGAAAAGAGGGAATATATCCTTCTTACCCACCAACTAATGAGACCAGATATATTTTTTGAGAGACTGCTTCTTTTTGGCTCGTTTTAAGTTTATAGCCACAGTTCACTCCTACAGAACAATAAAATAAAACCTCAAGGAGTCCCAAGGAAAGGCGGGATGAAAAGATGAAGCGAAAATATGAGACACCAAGATGTGTTTAACCAATTCCACTGTGGGAAGAGCTCCACTCAGGCTCCTACTAATGGATCCCGATCTCGCCACACCCCTCCCCTCCGTGCATCCCTCCATCACTTCCACTCCACTGCTCTGAATGTCTAATCACCAAGCGACTTCCTGTTAAAATGCACACACATGAATGCTCCCCTATTGGCTGTCGCATGATGTGTGTGGGGTCTGTGATTGGGTGACTCCATGAGCGGAGTGTAAGGAGGCCCCGGTTACAAGCCAAATGAGGGCAGGGCAGGGCAGGGCAAGGCAGGACACAACACACACACACACACACACACACACATACAAACTACAGCCAGTTGATCCACTGTGGACAAAGGAGCCTCAGTCGGCAACCGAAAGTGAACAGGCTCAGACGAGTGCATACACACACACACGGGTCATATTTCCTCTACTGATGATGACTAGCTGTTGCCCAGCTGATAACTGAAAATATAAGGACACAAGTGACTGGAAACAAGGGTCTTCCATAAACCTTGTAAAGAGACTGAAACACAAAACCATGTCTTCCAAAACACCCAATCATGCATCTAAAACATCAATTTCACTTTAAAAACAGCTAACACTCGAAACGTTTTCAATTCCGACAAGTCAATTTAAAGCACAAATTCAAAAGTTGGCATGGAGAGGTGGAGCTGGGATTGACCCTGGGAGGGAGTGGGTGTTCCCAATTAGCTTCCGGAGAGTCACGCTGCTGCACTGCAGAACAATAATGATAAAATGCGACGCAGGCAGGTGCATCTTATACACACACACACACACACACACACACAGTGAAAAACGCTCGAAACTCTCCCTCGCTCGCGCACTCGGTGAACCCTCTCGATAAATCTTTTTAGAAGCTGTTACATAAACGCCATCAGCCACCTCTGCACTCGTCCTTTCGTTCCTGCTCTCTCTCTCTCTCTGCATTTTAAAAATCTTAAATTCAGCTTGTTTGTGTTTGTTTTTGTTTTTTTTTATTCTGGTTCTGCTTAAACGAGAGGATACACCGAGAGTACTTTCTGTACCCGTTTCTATAGTTACAGAGAAAAAGCGAGAGGGGAACTTGAACATGGCACGAAGCGAATGAAGGATGAAATACTGGTGGGATGGATAAGAGTGTATATTATGTCTGCCCACACACACACGCACGCACGCCCACACACGCACGCACACACAGCGAGCTCCGAGAAGAGTGTGGGTAATGTTTGAAGAAAGCACTTTACATCATGTATGCGGACAAGTACAAAAAAAAAACAAAAAAAAACTCTGAAGGTTTATAAAACACTAGTTATTAATTATAAGTACATAACAAAAATGCAGTTTCCAAAAAAAAAAAAAAAAAAAAAAAAAAGTAGTGCTAAAGAAATGTGACTAAGACCTGCATTCCACTTGATTTGAATGAAGATAAATTATTGTTGTCGTTGCTGTTGTTATATTACTGTTCTTGTCATTCGGTGTGTTTACATGCACAATAATATCCCACTAATAATCAGAAAAAATTGCATCATGTCAGGACAGAATTAGGCAGATACTCTAAGAAAGGTGAAAGTATGGAGTATGGAACAGTTTTCTGGGATTCTTCGGGGGGCAGAAGTATTGGAACATTCAGTAAAAAGGTTCAACAATCAACAGTATTCGTTATAGCAAGATGTTTATTGAAGAGCTGAAGCCTAGGATTTCTATCCAAGGTTGTTGTGATCTTGCATGATGATGCCCGTCCGCACCACACCGTCGATACTGTGTTAAAGTGTTAAAGCATCCTCCCTATAGTCCTGATCTCGCTCCGTCTGGCTTTCACCTGTTTGGTCCCATAAAAGCAGCACTAAAGGATGAAGATTCACTTCTGATGAAGAAATGAAGACAGCAGTGCATTCGTGGCTCGCAGCTCAGCCTAAAACATTTTGTTAATAAGGCAATACAAAAGTGTATTGAGAATCAAGGAGATGTGGGTGAATTATGTATTTGTCTTTTCTAAAAGTTACTTAAAATAAATTCAGCCACAGCCAGAGTATGGAGAGTTTTTGATTTAAACTTGTATTGTTATTATTGAAGGTGCTGTTGAGTCGAGGAGTGTAGTTGTTGATGCAGCTGTAATTATTACTGCTGTATTGGTTATTATTATCATTATTATTATTATTATTACTACTGATAATGATGTTGCTGATCCATTTGTCCCTATAGATTTGCTTTTAGACTAAAACAAATCTGACTAATAACATTTTAGTCTCAACTCTACTGGGTGTGGTCTCTTCCGGGATGACTCCACCCACTCCATGAGGACTCTCTGAACGGTGAATGAGGAAGTGTCACATTATCACCCACCAATCCGACTCACACATTCACACACAAATAGAGATGAAAAGCTGAGATTATATAAAACAGACACTCGCACAGAATTCAAATGAAATGGATTATTTCTGCACAAGCAGCAATAAATTCTGAGCTCAGAGACAGAAACATTTACATTTCTGCAGCCGATTATAGATATCGATAGCACTCCGACATGATACAGTACAGCATCCAAAAGGCTTCTTCTTTATTAAGCACGAAAAACGCTTAATATTTAATCGATGGCTCATAAATATTGCAGAGGATTAGTGTTTTACAGAAAGGTCTCACCTCAGGGTTGGTGGCGAGCAAAAATAAAACGAATTTGTTAACAGTAACAGGCGCTGCTGTTATCGCCATAATGGCTGTGTTAATGTGCTTTCAGCCAATTAATGCTCCTGTGAGGAGACCCTGATGGCGAGAGAAGAGGAAAGAGGTGCCGAAGACGTTACAAAGATATAATTGAAATATTGTGGATGATAAGAGTTTTAAGACAGATACAGTATGCTGCTCAAAGAATAAATATTTTATTCACTGCTTATAAACACTGCTTGCCATGGGTTATACAGTATAATCAAAACACTCGTATATATAACTCTGACTGCCCTAAGGACCACGCCTCCTACAGTGAGACTAACCGGCACAGAGACCATGACTTCTTTACTGAGATTGACGGGTACAGAGACCACGCCTCCTTCATTAGGACTGACAGGTACAGAGACCATGTCTCCTTTACGGAGACTGACAGGCACAGAAGACACACATCCTTCATTGGACCTAGCTGCCTTAAGGGCCATGCTTCCTTCCCTGAGACTGAAAGACACAGATCATCTCACTTTCACTGAGTCTGACAGGCACACAGACCCCACCTCCTGCACTGAGCCTGACAGGCAGAGATCACACTTTAACTGGACCTGCCTACCTTAAAGACCCCGCCTCCTTCACTGAGACTGATGGGTACAGAGACCCCGCCTCCTTCACTGAGCCCGACAGGCAAACAGACCCCGCCTCCTTCACTGAGCCCGACAGGCACACAGACCCCGCCTCCTCCTTCAGTGAGGCCGACAGGCACACAGACCCCGCCTCCTCCTTCAGTGAGCCCGACAGGCACACAGACCCCGCCTCCTCATACACTGAGCCCGACAGGCACACAGACCCCGCCTCCTCCTTCAGT
>JAQMYG010000017.1:13688844-13702223 GCA_030014215.1 Clariallabes teugelsi
TATATATATTTGTTTATTTTATATCCGAGCTAAACGTGCCATAAACGTTCCAGGTAACCGTGCTGCTATTATGGAAAGCCATTAGGGTCAAACTTTGTCATATGATTAATTTTCTTTAAAAATAAGCGTTAAAATGTCTGAATTAATCACGTGCATTAAGCTGTTGATATCGACAGCCGTACTACTAATACTAATAAGTATCTAATTAGCATTGATTCCTTTTTATTCATTTATTCCTGTTCCACTCTCCAATCCAGCAGGTGGCGGTATTGCACCAAGTGCCTGTAAACTGAAAAGAAGAAGACGCGAATACTCTCTCAAACTGCAAGTAGCTACAGTACAAATGATGGAAGCAGATTCTATTTTCGGCAAAAGCTGTGGTTTGTTTTTTTTAAGTCATCAAAGGGTGAACAAAGAATTCTTAATAAGCTAGGTTACTTTTAGTTACATTATTAACATCAAACAGCATCTAAGAAGAAAAAGAAAACATAGATGTACTCTCATTGCTTTATGTGTTCTTATGTATATGCACTCTGTACATCATAAAACCATAGCCTTTCATTTAGTAAGGCAAACCTCTGTGGTGTAAGAGGAATAAAACACTCCAGGATGTGCGGCTAGTGCAAAATAATATTTTTAAAAAACTTTACGGTAATTACAGTACCTTTGCTTCGTATCAGGTTGCATCACACTAGTCTGTGGGTGATTATTTTACCAGAGCAGCACGTCACTGCCCTATCGCATGTATTCCATACATATTGTTTGTTTGTGCGAGATTTCAAACATTGTGCATGTTTAATTCAGTACACTGGGATGTCTACATCAGGGTTAGCGCCACTTGTAGCAGCGAGACACGGCGCACAGTTAGAAGACAGGAAACACTCACTCTTACTCAGTCGATTCTGGTATGCGCGCTGCAGACCACTCCTGCAAGTGCACAACCCTGATGCATGAACATAACCGTTGAAGGGGTCTTCCTGAAACGCGCCGGCGTTCACTTCTACCTAACCACACATACACACACACATTCCCACGGACACTCGTGTATGCTGCGGTCTGCGTCTTCCCTAGCGCATGCTGTTCACACTCATCAATCAGTGTACGCGCCTCCCTCGACTACGGTTTTCGACGTTCGAATCACCATGCCAACTCGCTTATCACAACCCAATCGCCACGGCGACGTGCTAAACTGCAAATTTCGCCACCAGCTGGAGGCCAGTAAGCGTCAGAACCAAAAGGTAGAAGAGGAAAGGAGCGCATCTATGCACTACAGATTTGTGCAGTAGCTTGTGCAAGTCATTTCTCTACGTGTGAGAAAGTCGGATCACGTAAGATTAGCTCGATTCATTGCGGATTCTGCAGATTTTTCATCTCCGCCTTAAAAATGGCGAAGCCGGTCATGCCTTCAGGAAGCAGCCATCATAGAAAGAGCTTAGAACATGTAATGCTAACATGACGTGATTACTTTTACATTATTCATCTGACGGATGATTTTATGCGAGTCTAAACACAGCCCAGGCAGAAAACTGAGCTCAAGAATGCAAAAAAAGCGCACTCGCTCTGCAGCAGGCCTGGGATTCGAACTCGGAATGTTCTGCTTGCGCATACAGTATAACCCCCCGTTTAAACCCATATTACATATTTAAAACAGCACATCCAGAAGGAATATCACAGCTGCTCGGATAGAAAACGATCCGATCAGAATCGAGAACGTGGCATAAAAAGAAGCGAGTGTTTAACGTTGCGAATAAGGGACGGTCATGCTGAACGCTGAACACAAATCAACGATCACCTCAGCATGATCTAACACGCCGTCTCTCACACGCAGTCTCTCACACTCGCACTGAACCCGATTGCTTTGGCAGCAGCGACTCATAACCGTTATGTAAAATGTGAAACTCGAGTAGAACCACCCACACTACACCTACTCGCTCACAGCTTTAAACCCATCCCCAACAAAGTGTCAGCACACAGACGAGAACTCACAACACGACCGAAAGGAAACATAGCTTTTTAACGTTTTAAGCGTCCATGATTTGTTTTTACGGCTATAGAGACAACACGTCAGCTCGAAGTGATTATGTTTCGTCTGGAAGTGGCGTTTCACGTTAGCGCATCTGACTAGCGAGGTGTTTTGGATTTGAAGTGCGGGAAATAGATGGGAAATTTAAAATCTTAACACAAGTCTGAGCTTTCAAATTACAATATCACTTATCGTCACAATAAAACTGATTTTTTTCTCTCTAGCAAATCAAAATGAACATTTTACAACGTAAAAATCCAAAATTTTACTATTTTCAAACTGGTGAAAAACTTCACAGTAACATTACCTTTTTGGTCTGGTACTAATTAAAAAAAATTGTGATACTTGTAATATTGCACAAAAATACTACTAAGTACTGAGTTATCACTAGTCCTTTAACTGGTTTAAATAAGTTAGCCGTAGCTAAATAATAAAAATTGACGAGATGTTTTGTTTGACTAGGAACGTTAATACGTGAATAAATTAATTTAACGTTCCAACTTTTATAGAAAGGTTAAAAATGTATTAACCGATAATGTTTGTTTTGCATCTATTTCTCTGTAGTTCTCATATTTTAAGGTGTACACCACAAGAGGGCGCTCAACATCCAATATGTATATTTTATTAGCCGCATCATTTTTGAATGATGACAGAGACTAGAAGTATTTGACATCCTTTTTTTTTTTTTTTTATATGTATACATTTTTGCTTCATTCATTTGTCTTTGTATAGCTATTTGCATAATAAATCATTAATTCATCGTTTATACTATATATAGTTTGGGCACAAGGAGGGGTACACCTTGGTGACAATCCACCGCAGGGCGCGCACACACATACCAAGGGCATTTCAGGAACGTCAAATTAACAAATCTATATTGCTTTGAAAATCGAGTACACGCACACAGACCCTGGAGGTGCGAGGCCACAGTGCCAACCACTACACCGCCACAAATCAATTATTGACTGTTAACGTGTACGACTAAGAAAATTTGCAAGATTTGCAACCATAAGATCAACACTGACTGTGTTTACTACCGAGTGGAACAACAAAAATCTTCACCCTATTATCCAGAGAGGCAAAGTTTCTCTCTTGGGGAAGGTGACAAACTTGCTCTTTTACTTCCACAACTAGGCGAGCATTGGCACCTACATGTCCACACAAGCAGAAGTGGGTGAAAAGTACTTTTCGTCTAAATATTATACGCCACCACCAGACGCTGCGCGTGTAGCAGTTTGAATAAATGAGGTCAGTTGGCTTCATACCTTTGAGGAAGTTCATGACACTTGACAGGCGAGGGCCCGAAATCAGACAGAATCAGCCATGACTATATATATATATTTTTTATTTTTTATTTTTTTTATTTTTTTTTTTTTACTCAGTTGCAATGTTCTATTCACTGGGAGTCATTTAATCGGTCAGCATCACTGGCTCAGTTCAGCTTTTTTTTCCCAGTTTATTAGGCATAGGCTATACCTATATGTTTAGAAACACACTAGACAATTTAGAAACTTTAATGGAGTAAAAAAAAAAAAAGAAAAAAAAAAAAAGTGTGAATGCTTCAGGATGATAATTTAAGATCAACTTGTGAACTTGTCAATCTTGAATCCCTTTAAAAGGATCAATTCAACAGAACGATTCATTCATTCACTTTTATACTACTGTACAGGACGTTTAGATTATTTTTGCCCTTTGTTTCTCTTATAGTTTTCATCCAAAACCTTTAGAAGGCCTCTCTTTCAGAAGACGGACCAGACAGAACCAAGTGGAAAAAAAATCTGCAACCATAAGCCAGATAAAGAACTCATACGGAACCCATTACCCAAGACAAATGAAACAGAATCCAATCCAGATCCAAGACTTTAAAAGTTAAGAGTACTGCTTAGAAGTACAGTATTTACACTTCCATCCAATCACAGAATTCCTCGCTTATACTTAGAAACCACCGTCATCTCCCATTTCCATCTGTCCACATCATTTCTTTATAAAAAGGATTGGGTAAATACCGTATACAGTGTCGTGTCCAAATGACCACACCCACATATACACAGCGACAAAAAGGGTTCTCATGTCTCAGACCTGAACTACAGGAACGGGCCTGGGCAAGCCCACTATTTTTTATTTATTTTTTTAAAGAAGCAAAAAAAAAATTTAAAGCATGAAAGGCATGCTAGTGTGTGTTGGATACAATACTCCAAAAGTCCTTCTTCAGCCTCGATTAGCATGATTACCCGTGCACCAAATACAGCATTACTCATGCACCAAATACAGGACTTTTCAAAGCAGGATTACAACGCGCTAATTAAAACTAGCAAGCAGTGCAGTGCATCCTCTTCTGCTTTTTTACATCTGCAGGCTTACCACTGCTAACCAGCTGTAAGACACTTTGTTGTGGTTAGTGCGATACTTTGCCATGTACAGAGGAAGTCTATAACCAAAGAGTTAAAACTCAGCATGTACTGTACCAGTCCAGAGCCTCACTTGCTCTTTACGTAGCCTGATGTGAAAATCTTCTCAAGCGCACTTAGCAACATAGACAACCAGTGTTGTTTTTTTACATCTCCTGGGCTTTCCCTTCCCCTTTTAAAATCCGAGTATACACATGCAGATGAGCGTCATGTTAAGTGCCAGGCTAAGGGTCTTGCTCAGCAGTGAATCATGGGATTTGACTCAAAAACATTCTAGTCACAAGCACTTGAGATGTAACTGCCGAGGACCAACGTCTTCTCTCACAGCGTCTGCTTTGTATGCATTTGACCTTTAAAATAACCTTAAGATCACACTTGCATGTGACACGTTGCTGATGTCACTTGTGGGTATGGAAATACCGCATAAGTCCAGCGTTGTGTTTTTGTTTTGTTTTTTCCGATGGGTATATAGTCAAATCCAGAAATATTCAGACACTGATTTCGAGTGTCCAAACAGGTGTAAGAGACTGAAGCAAGTCATAATCAGGATGGAGAAGAAAAAAAGTAGTTGGTACATTACAGTATATAAAAGAAACCACATATTGGTGAGCTTAGAAACACACATGAATGACAGAAGAATTCATTCCCTGGTCTAAAAAGAAAATTTAATGGTCAAGAAAGTAGGCAACACATTGGATGTACCACAAGATATAAACAATTAAAAAACAGGAAGAGGTTTTTTTTTTTTCCTCCCCGATTTTCTCCCTAATTTAGTCCTCCCAGTCACTAGGGGGCTCCACATTAAGCTACCACTCAGTCGGGAGGGCCGAAGACCATCAAGTGTTTCCTCCGAACCACATGACGCCAGCCAACTGCATCTTTTCGAACTGCTCGCTCACACACCGTTGGGGGCGGCGTAACACACTCGGAGGACAGCGCTATCCGCTCCTTCCGCTTGCGCGAGCTCACAGACTCCCCTGATTGGCTGTAGAGACGTGATTAATGTGAGTGCACCAAGTACCTCTTATCCCTCCCCTCTGAGAGAGCTCTAGACCTTCTAGACATCTCTAGAGGTTACAGCATCACCTGGGAATCGAACCCACAATCTCCAGATGATACTTTACCACTGCGCCACTCGGAGGCTATACACTCAACTTTTACCAAAATGATTACAAGAGAAGATCATGATGATGGGAAGGATCCCAGGCAAACCACCTCTTTTTACAGCGTGGGCATGAATGGCTGCCAATGGAACGAGAGGCGTTCAAGTCAAACCGGGACCCCTGATGAAATTTCATATGAATAAGTGTAAAACATTGATATTTTGAGGAGACTTCAAGCACAGTATGGCGATGAGTCTCTAAAGTCAAACATCTGAATGGTGCAACGGTTTCGAAGTAGGCCGTCCATCCATGAATGATGGCTCAGAGCCGACTGCAGTCGCTCCCGTCAACATTCTGCGAGTGGGACGCCCGATCCTTGAAAAGTCAACTTGTCGCCAACTTGCAACAGAGACGCATCTGTCTGTTGGAACTGTACACACAATCGTTTACGAACACCACTTGCACTTTACAGGAACTTGGCTGAGAGTTACTGCCACATGCACCGTATGGACCTCGATCCACGCCATTTGCATACATTTGGGCTGTTTAAGGAGTTCCTGGGAGGCCAGCGTTTAAGATACTGTATGAAGCAGGCAGTTCGAGCATGGCTCTGGGGTACTGAGAAACCTTTCCAACCTTTTCCAATCTATAACTTTGCCAGTGTCCAAATATTTATGCATCTGATTGTATACGATGAAATAAGATTGTCAACAAGTTCAGTTTTTCTGCTTGCCGTTATCGTAAAAGCTCAACTCCGTGTTTCTACACACGCAGACCGAGTGTGAAAATAAACTCTAACCTGCTAGTAACCCTGACATATACGAGAATAGATCAGAGTCCACGTCTATTAGGGCGGCTACACTTCTGTTACACGATGTGTGTTTTCACTGTGGTTTCAAAGTCTAACACCAATAAACACACAAATGCTCCGTATTAGCAAATATATGTTTAACAACAGGAAAGATCTGGGTCACCAGCATTTATAACCTGGTTCATAGAAACATTTATATATGGTTCATAGAAACATGCATGAAAGAGGTGGTGACCCAGCCTGTGAGTGTAATAATAAGAAGAAGAAGAAGATACATAAACTTTCCAAAAGGGAAGTCTTTATAGTTTAAAGAAGGGTAAAAGACGTTCAAGTCAAACCGGGACTTACGATGAAATCTCACATGAACAAAGGTGTAAAACCGATGAAACACTTAGCCGCAGTAAAACATTCGAATGGTGTAAACGTTTTAAAGATCGGCTGTACACTGCACGTCTGTGAATAACGATCCCTGCCGAGGTGGTTCGATGCGTTCCCGTGAACATTCAGCGACCTGATCCTTGAAAATCAATAGATAATTTCAAGTTGCCAACTTGCGGAGGAGACACACCTGTCTGTGGGAACTGTACACACAATCAACACCACTTGTACAATACAGGGAGTTATTAACACATCCACTATACAGTCCTGGCCTCGCTCCAAGACATTTCCACATGTTTGCGCCATTCAAGGAGTTCCTGGGGGGCCAGCGTCTCAGACATGATGCAGGCAATCTGATTATATAGCAGGGGATTATATAGAGAAATAAAGGCAGTTTTTACTCTCATAACTCTGTTCTGAGCAATCAAATGTCCCGGTTTGACTTGAACCCTTCGTCCCTTGTATTTACTAAAGATGCGAAAGAAGACAAAATGTGTTTATATAGAGAAATAAAGGGAGAGTGTTCTGTTATTCTGCTTAATCAAAAGCCACAGGAAGAATTTAAAGAATCATGAGCAACAGTAGAGAGAGAGAGAGAGAGAGAGAGAGAGAGAGAGAGAGAGAGAGAGAGAGAGAGAGAGAGAGAGAGCATACTTTTTTGGCTTTATTCAGAGATTGTCTGAGATGACTCGAAGTGAGCTATGGAGATATCTCCGTTATATAGAGGGCAAAAAAGGCGACCGCTTGGATACAGAAGTGCATGCGCTGTTTTAAAGTGCGGCAGAGATGTGGACAAAGGACAAAAATGTGCATTGTCTTACAAACTACCATGATGCAAGATTCTACAGACGAAAAGATTTTTGTCTTTTTCTGAAAGAAGTTGTCTTATTTGCAGAGTATCTAATGTACTGGATTTACTTCGTTTAATATGTTTATTGATGATACGTGTTTAAACGAGTGATCACACACAAACTTAATGTGTGTCGTAAAACCCAGAAGTAGTCTTAGCAACTACTTCCTCAAAAATGAGGATTTATTGATTTTTTTTTTTTTCTGGAAACAAACAAAACAAAAAAATTTATGATTCACGCAATTTTAGACTCTATCCTTCCTACCAAAGATTTTGAATGAAATCCAACAAAGAATTTCTAGATTATGTTGCATTTATAAGAAACTCCCTTAATATTACACACTCCGTAGGACGTCACCGGCATGTACATGACCTTTTAAAGATAACAAACCACACTGATGAAACTGCATTGATTGAGAAATGAAACGAGATATCTGGGGTATACGGCCTTATCCTTCCATGATACAGTCATCTCCTAATTACAGCGCATAAACGTCAGTCTCGAGTAGTGGTCTGTATTATTTAAGGAAAGCGGGGGGGGGCGGGGGGGCTGTTTAAAGGTGGGGTGAAAGTGCAGGTTTCGGTCATTCTTACGTCACTTCATCAATGTGATTTATTTGTTTGGAAACCCCACCTAAAACTTTCTACATGGAAATTTACACACACACACAGCAAATAAATGTCATTGCAGATGTGACTAAACAGTGCATGACTTGATGCTGTTACTATTATTGTACCTCAGCTTCTTGACCGGCTGAGCAGGAAGCAACTCATCTCAGTTTAACATGATCATTTGCAGCTGCAGTAAGCTTTAAGGGAATTTGTATTTTTTCATCAGTTTTTTTTATTATTTAATTTTCCTCCTTTTTTCTTTGGAGTATTAACCGTTTTTGTGGGGTTTATTTGTTTTTCACAATTAAATGTATCATTATGTTGAAAAAAATGTAATCTGTGAGCTTGAGTTGCACGTCATATCATTTCATCAGTCCAAGATTGAGCCAACACCTTGAAGACGCTACAGGAAATAAAAAGATACATTTTCAAGGTGTTTCCGATTTCAATACATCACATACTGTATATTCATACACTTTTAAAACCTTTCTTTCCAATTAAAAGCTTTTTTTTTTTTTTTTGGTCACCACTATTTGAAATATTTCACAATTAATAACTTTTTTTTTTTTGGTGTTTTGATTGATAGTACACTATATGGACAAAAGTATTTGGCCAAACCTACAATCACCTTGTATTCAAATATATGTACAGTAATTCAATATGGAGTTGATCCCCTTTTTGTAGCTAGACCAGCTTCCACTCTTCTTGGAAGGCCGTCTACAAGATTCTGTGGGATTCGTGTCCATTCATTCTGTAGAGCATTTACGAGGTCAGGCACTGATGTTGGACGAGAAGGCCTGGCTCGCAATCTCCATTCATGTTCATCCCAAAGGTGCTCGATATGGTTGAGGTCAGGGCTCTGTGTTCGGGCCAGTCAAGTTCTTCCACACCGAACTCATCAAACCATGTCTGTATAGTCC
Organism: Clariallabes teugelsi; assembly: GCA_030014215.1. NCBI lineage: Eukaryota > Metazoa > Chordata > Actinopteri > Siluriformes > Clariidae > Clariallabes > Clariallabes teugelsi. The sequence continues at coordinate 13,697,950 of JAQMYG010000017.1, forward strand.
TTGCTTTGTGCACTTGGGCACAGCCGTGTTGGAATAGAAAAGGGTCTTCCCCAAACTGTAACCACAAAATTGGAAGCATCATAGCATCGTCCAAGATGTCCTGGTATACTGAAGCATTAAGATTGTTCTTTAGAGGGGATAAGGATCCTGATTGAAATACCTGAATTCAATAATTAACAGGTAACTTTTATCCATATAGTGTATCTACAGTGAAACCTCGGATTGCGAGTAACGCGGTTTGCGAGTGTTCTGCAAGACTAGCAAAGATTTTTAATAGATTTTGACTTGGAAAACGAACAAGTCTTGGTTTACGAGTACCGAGTATCATGTATCACGCATGCGCTTCTTGTTTTGACGCCGAGCGTCGTGATCACAACTGAACGGAATTGTGGGTAATCGTCTCCCCTGCTGGGTCTTAGTGCACGTATCTTACTAGTATAATCAACATCCGTGCACGTGTGTACTGTTTACTATAACACTGTGACCACGTGTCTGTGCGCGTAAAACATTTTATTTTGTGTCTGTATGCGCGTGTAAAGCAAAAGCAGGTCTCATTAGAGAGGTTAAAGTTCCATTTTTTCTCTCTGTATCAGTCTGCTCTTTGTGTCTGTGTGCGTGTACGTCATTGAGGGAGAGGGGGAGTAATTTGAGTTTCTGTTATTTCTTATGGGAAAATTCGATTTGGTTTACGAGTGTTTTGAAATACGAGCCCGCTTCCGGAATGAATTATGCTCGTAAAAGGTTCCACTGTATTTAAATTTTTTTTTTTTTAAAGATTGATATTTCAATAAGACTAAAACCAAATGTCTTATGCTGTTATGAGAGCATGATCAATGCACGCATCAGCGACTTGTGATTTGACTCAGCTACAAAAACCAGCAAACAATAACAACCTATTAAAGAACCCAACATTTTATCCATTTACAGTTAGATTTCAAATGAAACCAGTCAGTTCACAAATATTTATTTAGTATTGTTATGAGTTAATAAAAGGGGAAATTCCTAATAAAAGGTTAGCAAAATTACCTGGGGTAGGGGGTGGGGGGGGGGGAATCCTAAGAAACCAATGCTACAGTAAGTATTTAAAACATCAAAGAAAACTAAAAAAACACTACAAAGAAAAAAGGAAGAAAAGAAAGAGAGGAGGGAAGGATTTAATAATTTTATAATCAGTTTCAGTTACATATATAATTTCAAATGTTTAATATTAAGATTCACTATTCCAGTATGTCCTTTATAAAGTCTATAAAGGGCTGACCGAGACACGCCACATCCATGATGCCGGTTTATCCGAAATTATTTATTCGACATTTACTTCTACACCTGTTGTGTTCATTCAATTCTCTTCCATGGTAAAACTGTAACGTTTTCTGTGGCTGTCTTTGTAGAAAACCTGTTCTCACTTTCTCAAAAAGTTTAATAGTCTGTTTGAAGGTCACATTCATAACACTAATAAATATTTAAAATGTAAATGATTGCGATTTTGAGAATTTGTTTGTTTTCTGCTGCAGAGAGTACATTAAAATTCATTATAATTAACTCCCTTATACTAAGCTTGCCTGTGCTTTGAGGCTTTTTGCTCACCCACACAAGTCCAAATGTCACACCAATAATGCTGTACTCACCCATACCATAAAACATATGTACACAGTGCCGTGCTAGTATGGAGCCACTCCTCATTTCTTTATATTAAATTTCATTAAATTAAATTAAGTTAAGAAACAGGAACAAATGTTTTCCTGCAACAGGCTGCAAAGTGCCTAAAGATTGGTTGTTTGTGCAACAACCCCAGCAGCAACCTCCCCTCTCGTCTGTTCCAACCACTCAGCATTCAGCATCACCAGTATCCTAATCAGCAGCCTGATCACCTGTCATCATCTGCACCTGTTTCTCACTGGTTCGTGGCTGAAGTTAGATTTTTTTTTAATGCTTGCAATGATTCACGGGTCACTTCACAAACAGAAAATATTCATCTGAAACTGGTCAGGTACAGGGACTAAAAAAATGGGAGTCAAAAATTTGCCAAAAATGAGAGCCAAAAAAAAAAGTTTTTCAGGAAGCCTGGAGAACTATTTCCCAAGGCTACATTAAAAATACAAGAACGTCTGGCTCTTTGGTAGCCAAATAATCAGAAATGTGGCGTGACTCAAAACTTTGGCACAGTACTGTATACAACAACTTTTTAAATCTTTACCAAATCAACAGTTTTTATTCTTTCTGCCCCATTTATGTTAAGCATCCAACCTACAAGTCCCTGTGTTATAGCTCTAACTATAATAAAAACCTTCACATATTAGAAAGAGCATTGCTATTACAGAATATACAGCACTATGGTATAAGCATCACTATCCACAGCTTTATCACCCAGACCTCCTGTGATACCGGTGTATTTTTAACCCATAAGTCAAAAGCCTGCACACGTATAACTCATTAGGATGGACTGCAAGTTCAATATTGACCAGTCAAACAGAAGTTTATTCAGAAGCACAAATACGGTTTTGAACAGAGAGTCAAGGTTAATTGACTCCCCACTGTGGGGAATTCAACTGTGGGAGATGCATGTGGTCAGACTACATTCCTGTTAAACAAAACTGACAAAGCAGGAGCAAAAAAAAGGGGGAGTTGGATGTTAATGTTGAGTAACACGATACAGTCTGGCAGCTTGGCCGTCTGCTTCGTTTCTCACAACCGAACGGATATTTCACATAAAGAGATTGGAGTTATACACTGATGTCCATCAAATACTGAACACCATGGCTAATGCTATAAAGTCAATGCTCTCACACAGCAGATGTTATCTTCTTTGCGCTTCACTTTGTAAAGTCCAATCTGTGGTTAACCCACATGACAAGAAGGACATCAGACTCTTAGTAGACACTCAGCTCATACGGTCAGGTAGACAAATGCAACTTCCGGCATTTTTTTGTTGTTGTTGCAATAATCCATGTGAATTAGACTAAAACAAAAGTGTTTTAATCTGTTCGAAGGAATTTGGTTACAAGTACAAGAAGTCATTCATGCTTTTTTAAACACAGAGCAGAAAGAAAAAAAGGGAAGCAGATTAAAAACCAGCTAACCGTGACAGCCTGCTGACTCATTTCATAGTTTATCTGAGAACAAAATCTCAACAAATGAACTAAACAAACCTTGGAAAGGGCCTTATAAGCGCAGAGTGACCTCGGAAAAGCAAAAACACATAATTTCATCAAGACAACAAGCTCCAAATGTTACGTCATACTTGGATAGAAAAATGTTTGGGGTTTTTTTTGACTGCCAAAATGTTTAATATACAGTAATATACAATAGAAATTAGGACATTATGAACATACAGTATAGAAAAGCAAAAAATTGCTTCTTCATACATTATGTACGCTCTTATTGTCATAAGTTCTCAATGATTTCTTTAATTACAAAAACAGGGTGATTATTATCCAAATAATAGTACATCCTGAAGTGGTTTATTCCACTTACCACAGCAATTTGCTAATTATTTGTTAATTTCAAGTAAGATGTACACTTCAGCCACTATCTCCAGCTAAAAGTCGAGAATTTTAAAAATATCATTCCCTCTAGAGCTCTAGTGTTCTGAATCGTAGGCAGACTCGATTCAACTCAGTAACATGAAAGTTTATAGTCTGATTTGTTTCAAGTGGCTATATAAGTACACACAACGGTTTCTGTTTTCAGCAGAAGACGTGGCATATTTGAAATAAACGTTCACACTAATCATTAAAAAGTATGAATCGATTCTGAATCGAAAAATGCTGCATGAATTCAACTTATTGAATCGACCAACAAAAGATCAAGTAAATCTCACAGATATAGATAGAGCCCCCTCACCAATCCCCCACCAAAAACATTATAAAAAAAGAAATAAAATAAAAAAGAATCCAGCTTGCCATGTTGCAACAAAACTTCAAGGAACTTTACTGCTGACAAATGAGCAGATTTGACCAATATTCCTAATAATACAAAAAATACAGACTTTCTCACTTAAACAATCTCTGAAGTGGTTTAGTGGTATAAACTTTGTCTCTGTGTGAGTGTTGGCTGACCGAACTTAACCTACTGCAAGGACACAGAACATTTCACAGCATGTCACATTCTTGTCTGTGACGCATCAACTCACTTAGCTACTGAGCTCTGCAGGATGCCAGCTCCGAGTTTTATGCAAGTTCTAATTTAAAGTGAAAACATTTTGACCAGGATTCTTATGTAATCTTCAATAAAAATGTATTTTTTTAAATAAATTTTATTTATATATATATATTATA